>JAJPUD010007727.1:47929-102098 GCA_023553655.1 Myrmecobius fasciatus
GTGTGTGTGTGTGTGTGTGTGTGTGTGTGTGTGTGTGTGTGTGTGTGTGAGAGAGAGAGAGAGAGAGAGAGAGAGAGAGAGAGAGAGAGAATTGAACTTGGAAATGGGGAGCAGGAAAGAATGATAAAGATTCAGAAAAACGTCTCTTCTAGATGCCTGTGAACACATGTGTGGTCTTTCTCTGCTCCTAAAAGGTTGTTTCCTGTGTCTCCTACTAGATTTTCCACATAAGAGTCTGTACTTTGGAGTCTGTGAAAATTCTAGCAATCTGATTAGCTCTCTGCCAAATTGCTTTCTTAAATGGATTCACTTAAGCCATGAATAAAATGTCTAGGAGAGAGCAGTCCCTGGGATGTAGAAGGAAGAAATACTTTTTATTCGGCAGTAGTTTAGACACTTTTGTGGTTCTCATGGGAGTCAGAAGAAATAGGATTGTGAAATAAATAGCCGGTTAGAGCAACTCTAAACAGCTGGCCAAGAGTTATCTTCATGAACCTTCGGGATTTATAGATACATTGGGAAAACTTTGAATGCCCAAGAAAAAGCATCTGTGGAATGGCTAATTGTTTGCCATGACATAGCCCAGTAAATAACATAGAGATTCGGCGGATGGACATCACAGAGGCATCTTTCTGCTTCAGGTCTTCTCTGATCTAAACAACTAAAAAATTGTTTCAGCATCAGAAAAGACACTAGCAAATTGTTTTATTTGTCATTATTTTGTTAATGTATCTACTTCTAATCCAGACCAGAAGTGAGAAGTACAAAAATGTCTGTATATTCCAGTATTACCAGGGAGACAAAAACTTGTTGTTCAGTCCATTCAGTCATATCCGACACTTTGCGACCCTATGGCCCATTCTACCCAAGGGTTTTCTTGCTGGAATGGTTTGCTAGTTCCTTCTCCAGTGGACTAAGGCAAACTGAGATTAAGTGATTTGCCTAGAGTCAGCTAGTAAGTGTATGAGACTGTATTTGAACTCAGGCCTTCTTCACTTCAAGCTCAACCACCTAGTTGTCCCAAAATATCTAGCTATATTAAAACTAAGCTTGGCTTGGGTCTCTTGCCCCTGAAAACAATTTTACAAGCCTTAGCTCCCCCATTCATAGACTCTCAGAAATAAAAAGGATTTCTTTGGCAATTAAGAACCTTCCATTGACCATTCCAGTCTTTTTTTTTCATATGTAATATGTAATAGGAGTCCTAAGAGCTAGTTCCATGCAGTGGTATGCTTTTAAATGTTTAACAACAAGCTTCCCTCCCTACACACCCAAAAAAGCATGCAGGACCCTTTTCAATTGAATCTGCATTATTAATATTTTCTCCATCACTTTTTTTTTTAAATTGAAGCAATCAACAGAACAATAAAGCAAACCCTCATTTGTAGCATTTGCTGATTTCTGAGGTGTAAATACTCAGGCTAAAAATTTAACAAGCTGGTCAAGTGAGCTGGATCCAGCACATTTCTAAGTCTATGATGTGTGTACTGGAGAAGTGAAGGAAAAGAGGGAAGGTGAAAGAAAAGAGAGGAAGGTAAAGGAAAAGAGAGGGAGGTTAAGGAAAAGAGGGAAAGGTGAAGGAAAAGAGGGAGATGTGAAGGAAAAGAGGGAGAGGTGAAAGAAAAGAGAGAAAGAAGTGAAGGAAAAGAGGGAGAGACAAAAAAAGAGGAAGGGGTGAAAGAAAAGAGAGAGGTGAGGGAAAAGAGGAAGAGGTGAAGAAAAAGAGATGAAGGAAAAGAGAGAGAGGCGAGGGA
Organism: Myrmecobius fasciatus; assembly: GCA_023553655.1. Lineage (NCBI taxonomy): Eukaryota > Metazoa > Chordata > Mammalia > Dasyuromorphia > Myrmecobiidae > Myrmecobius > Myrmecobius fasciatus. The sequence goes on from JAJPUD010007727.1 coordinate 49,684, forward strand.
AAAAAGGAAGAGGTAAAAAAAGAGGGAGAGGTTAAGGAAAAGTGGGAGAGGTGAAAAAAGAAGAGAAAGAAAAGAGGGAAGTGAAGGGGAAAAGGGAGAGGTGAAGGAAAAGGAGGAGAGGTGAAGGAAAAGAGGGAGAGGCAAAGGAAAAGAAGGGGAGGTGAAGGAAAAGAGGGAGAAGTGAAAGAAAAGAGGGAGAGGCAAAGGAAAAGAAGGGGAGGTGAAGGAAAAGAGGAAAAGGTGAAGGAAAAGGGGGTGAAGGAAAAGAGGGAGATGTGAAGGAAAAGAGGGAGAGATGAAAAAAGAGAGAGGAGTGAAGAAAAAAAAATAGAAGTTCCTTCACTGGGACCTAAGGATTTTCAATTGGCCCAAAGCCTGGGCACCTCAGCCTGGAGCCCCAAGGGCGGCCTTGGATGGCTTTGCTCTGCTCCAGCTCTGTTCTAGTCCCACTGGCCTGCTAGCCCTTCCTTGGCACCCGGCATCATGTCCTACCTCTAGATCTCACACAAGTGGTCCTTCATGTCTAGAATACCCCTGCGGCTCTCCCTTCTGCCTCCTGGAATACTTGCCTCCAGGCACTTTTCAGGTGCCATGGCCTGCGTGATTCTTTATCCAGACACAAACTTTATTTTTTTTTATTAAAGCTTTTTATTTGTATAACATATATATGGGTAGTTCCCCAACATTGATCTTTACAAAGCTTTCCATTACAAATCTTACCCCCAGTCCCCTCCCATCCCCTAGATGGCAGGAAGTCCACTACATGTTAATAATGTTGAAATGCTTGAGAAGTTATGCAAGAAAAATCCTATCTACAAGAAAAAAAAAGAATCAGAGAAAGGCAACACAATGCAAGCAAATGTCAATAGAGATCATGAAAATGTTACGTTGTGGTCCATATTTCATTTCCCTCTCTCTGGGTGTATATGGTTTTCTTCAGTGAACAATTGGATCTGGTTTGAGACAGACACAAACTTTATTGAAATTACTTTGAGTGTACTTGTTTGCATACATGTCGAGCCCCCCTAGCCGGGAGCAGAACATGTTTCCTTATACTTTTTGTGTCCCTTATCCTGTCCCTTGTGCAGAGGATGAGCTTCCCCAATACTACAGGAGTTGAAATATGGTATTCACCACCTTGGAGCAGGTTTCTCATCACTTTGTGCTTGGACTGTTGGAGCCCAAGGTCACATCCAGACTCAGACACTGACTGACTGTGTGACCCTGAACAAGTCCCTTAACTCTGTTTGCCTCAGTTTCCTCATCTGTACAATGAGCTGGAGAAGGAAATGGCAAACCACTCAAATGGGAACATAGAGACTTGGATGTGACTGAACCGCAACAACAAAATGCTAGAGACCCTGCCTCCAGTCTTTTCCCTCTAGTCCATCCTCCACTCGGCTTTCAAAATCATCTTCCAAAAGTACAAATTTAATATACTCCAATGGCTCATTATTACTTCTAGGATCAAATGAAAAACCTCTTGTTTGGCTTTTACAGCCCTTAGTAACCCACCCCCTCCTGTCTGTCCCTGTCTTCCTCACCCATTTCTCCTTGCTACTCCGGGTCTCCTGGTTCCTCCAGCCAGTGCATTCTCCCCTAGGAACGTTCTCTCTCCTCACCCTGCATCCAGGCTCCTTAACATCTCCGTGAAAGAAGCCTTTTCTGTCCCTTTCCTGCTAGTGCCTCCCCCCTCTGGATAACCTCTCTTTTATCCTGTCCAAATTTTGCCTGCCCACCGGTTTGTTTTCAATCTGCTTCCCCTTTAGATTGCAAGCTCCTTGAGGTCAGACATTATCTTTTGTTTGTTTGTTTATTGCTGAGGCAATTGGGGTTAAGTGACTTGCCCAGGGTCACACAGCTAGGAAATGTTAAGTGTCAGAGACCAGATTTGAACTCTGATCCTCCTGACTTCAGGACTGGTGCTCTTCGATACCTAGCTGCCCCTCAGGCATTATCTTTTGCCTTTCTTTTGTATACTCGGAATTTTGCCCAGTGCCTGGCATTTAATAGGTGCTTAATAAATGCTTATTGATGAGTCTCAACATGATATTTGCCTGTTTTGGGAGCTGTGTCAGCTTCTGGGACAAAGGCAGTTTTTCCTGTCTGAATTTGAATTTTTTAGAGAGAGAACCACAGTAGCCTTCACTTTGTATTCAGTTTGAAACTTGTCTAGCCTTCCTTTGCTTCTGTTTACTTTCAGAAGTGTCCTACCCTGTTGCTGTCCTGCCCAAAGGGGCTCTGGAATGTCAGTGGGAAAATGCAGACATGTGAGAGATCCAAGTGCCTTTGGAAAGGTGTGTATTGGAAAAAGGTGCAAAAATGGAGCATGTGGGGAGGACCTAAAGAGGCTTATTTCTGTCATGTTGTGGGAATTCTTTTCTTTTGAGGTATAAAATGGAAAGGGCTTCAGAGTCGGAGGACCTGAATGCAAAACCTACCTCTTAATACCTCAGTTTCCTCATCTGTAAAAAAGAACCTGGACTGGATAATCTCAAGTTCCTTCTAGATCCATATCTGAGATCTTAGTCCTTTTTTCCTTCATTTTTCTTTTTCTCTTGTCTTTTTTACTTAACATTATCCTCACTCCTGAGTAGTTGGTCTAGAGGAGGGGCATCTCTACTGCAGTGGAGGTGCCATCAACATAGAAACTTGTATTCTCTCTCTCTTTTTTTTTTTTTTGAGAAAAGAAAGCATTCTATTTTCATATTCATAGCAATTAACTTAATAGTACAGAATAGTTGCTTAGTGAATATTTGTTGCATGAATAAATAATGTACTGTATGTTATGTTATCATCATATACATAAACAGATCAGTGCATAAATAGTGAGGAACTTTCTTAATATCTGGATCACCAATCCACCTATCAACTGCTTGGTTCTGAAACTTGTATTTTCTAATTATAACTGTTCTCTAGAATTTCTGAGGTCTAAAACATCTTCTAAGTGTACAAGAGAATGAGGTTTTGTGAGTGCAGATGTATGGAGCAGGGGGCCACAGCCCTCCCTAAACATGCTTGGTATGGCATAGGGATGGCAAAGTGGCTGAGTCATAATTAGAAACTTTGCGCCTTATGAAAAATTTCAGTGGAAGTCAGTCCCTCTCTTTAGCTGTAAAATAAAGAAATCTTCAAGACTTTCTTCAGATCTGGGGCTAGTTGTTAGTAGTTAAACCTGTAGGAAAAGGAAAAAGCACTTTTTTTTTCACAAGACCCAGAGGTCATTCTACTAATTCTATTGCATTCTAGTAATGACTCCTCAACTGACAGAGGAGCTGAGTTACAGCAACTTCTCGGAGTCTGCTCTAGAGGTTATGCACAAAAAGGCATTGCTGCTGCTTCCCAGGGAAAGGAAAGGTGTGGATGATATTCTCTGTTGAATCAGCTGAGCCTTGGAGACGTCCGTAGCATCCTAGTGACTTTTCGTTTGTCTTTTGAGCTCAGAGCTTGCTTGACTTGTACCCCTCTACCTCAAGATGCAGTCAGGAAATCTGGAAGCTATAGCCATGTCAGATTGACCCTTCATGCCACATGAGGTTCCATCAGAGATTTCATAGATGGGACTCACATCTGGGGGAGATGGTCATCAAGCAACCTTGTCTTTGGATGGAAACATCATTGGGAGAACTAGCTGTTCCTTTCCTGAATGTCTAGGAAAGATGCCAGATAGATTTCCTTCTGGAATAAGTGTCTAGGTTGCTTTGGAAGGGTCACCATGAAAAATGTTCAAGACTGATTGGAGTCAAAAGCCCTGAATTCTAAATTGTAATTCTACTCCATGGCCTCCTTCTAGAGACTTTTATGCAATCATTCATTCTCCCTTCCTCAGTTTTTCCAGGTACCAGATGGGGACAAGAAGGATAGCCAGCTATACATGAGAATGGAGACACAAGCTTCAGACATTCCATATATTCTTTTGGGTGTATGTATGTATGTAAAGTCAGGAAAATGGGGAAATCCAGGGCTGGACCTTTCAGATCTCTGCTTTTAGAATGACTCAGTGTTTAAGAACACACATCCAGGACTCTGTGGAGATGAGTGGGTGAAAAGGAGAGGGAAAATGTCTTCTCTGCCTCTGCTTTTGATGTGACCAGCAACAAGTTTGTGTTTTAGTAAGATTTTAAATACTTGATTTTGGTCCAAAAATTATGTAGCAGGTTGAGGCAAGGAGGGGCCTATCCTGTGTCTGCATTTTGACATTCTAGGGGATTTTTGGCACAAAGATATATCTGGCCTGAGGATATCTAAGTCTGCAGCTGCGGCCCACATTTGATTACCTCATAAAGAGCCTATTAACCCTACCCTGGTCCCTTGGCTTCAGAGTCTTTAATCAACACAGCAAAAAGCCAACATTTTTTTGGAAAAAAAGTCCGGTTTCTTTGCTTCCAAATAAGTAAAAACAATCTTGCTGGAATTCTCTTCCATGGTATTAATACAGGAGTTCTTAACTGGGGGGATTACACCTCTAAATTTCTTGGGGTTCCTGCACTTGGATGGGAAAAAATTACATCTTTATTTTCACTAACCTCTAGCTGGAAGTTACCATAATTTCAATTATTTAGAAATATTATTATGAAGAGTCCCTAGTTTTCACCAGACTGTCAAAAGGATTTATGAAACACACACACACACACATACACGCAGACATACAAGCTAAGAACCCTGGTTCTAATCAATTAGAAACCTGGACTAAGTTTAACAAAAGAAAAGGAATTTGCATGATTTGTAGCGGAGATGATTGAGAGCAGAGAAGGCTTCTAGGAATGTTGCTAATTAACTTCCTTTGGTCTTCTCGGTAATGGCCCGTGAACAGAACAGTAGTAGGGTTTTTGGCTGTCCCACGGTGTTTGGGACATGACTACGCATTTCCCTGGCTGACAGAGATGGCTTCTTACATGTGGTAAGGTAGTTTCTTGCTACAGCCTTCAGGGGCTCCCTTGTGGTATCATCTTAGCTGTGTCTTTAGCCACTCCTACCACAGGACCCCCTGTGTTTATTGCATTGCTCATCCTGTGCAGAATGCAGAGAATCGGAAGCCACTGTCTTGTGGGTTTTGCATTTGGGAGGGAAGGGCCTTTTGATCAGAACTTGATGCTGTCAACATTTTAAAGACGGCATCTTGGAAGCAGAAAGAATTAGTATCCTCCTGGTTGACTCTCATAAGCAAAAAGAACTGGAAATGGGATCTCCAGATGCCTTGATACAGAGATAATGAAGCACAGAATTGTATCAATCAATCAATCAACAGATATTTATTAAATGCTTTGTGAAAAGTTTTCCCCAAGTAGGGTTTCACTTTCCCAGGTGAATTTTGGCATGCTGCTGATATTAATATGCAAAGGTCAATGTGGATTTATGGATTCAAATAAAACAGTAAACAGTCAAAGCAGATTTTTTTTTTTTGCCCAGTGATATTGCTTATAGTTTATATTTCTGGACATACAAAATGTACGTTTTTGTTTGTTTTGAGGCTGTATAAATAAAGTTTTGGAATCCAATCAATCAAAAATCTAGAATAAAAAATCTTACAAATCTTGCCTCTCACACGATCTCTGTGGACAGCACAAGGACTATTTCCATTTCTGTTCCTCAGGCAGGAACCCAAGCCTTTCATACTAAATGACAGGTGGTTATAGTCTGCATGTGTCAGGCGGGCAGACTGGGACTCCAGTATTTATTATAGAGTTCTTACCATGTGCTGGGCCCTGGGCTAAATCTGGGGACGTAAGGAAAGGCAAAAGACAGTCTGTGCCCTTAAGGAGCTCACGGCCTAATAGCGTGCACTGCCCCACACGTGTATGCTTTAGATCAGAAAATGCCTCAGTATTGTTAAAAACAGCAGCAGCCCCTCGGATTCCAGTCACTGCAGCTCTCCACCCCTCCCCCATCCTTTCCCCTTTCCAGAAGGTAGCACGACGTTCTCGCTCCCGGCGTCTCGGGCACTTTTTTATTCCCCTGAGGAAGGTTCGCAGGATCCGAGCGGGGTGCGGGACGCGCTCCTCCCTGTTCTTTGCGGGCTGCGGAGGTGGATTTCAGGGAGAGGCTCCTGCGCCTCCCCAGCGGCTCGGTGACGTGAAGCGGCTCACGCCCCAGCCGGAGCTGAAGATGCATCTCACGGGCCTGCGGGATGACTACTGTGAGCTTCTCTCCCTTTCTTCTTCCCGCAGATTAAGAGAAAGCTAGGGGCGGGCGGGGCATTCTGGGTGCGGACACAGCGGCTCGTTGGCTGAGGAGGTTGGAGTCCTGCTCTCTCTTGGGGTCTCTGGCCTAAGGCGCCCTTGGAGCCTGGAAAAGTGACTTCTCTTTGGCCCACCACTTTCCAAAATGGCACCAAATTAAAAACTGATCAATATAGGAGTGGCCCTGTTTCTAAATGCTGATCTGGGGGAATGGGACTAGCAATCCCCTCCCCCCCCCTTTCTCTGTATCTCTGTTTCTTTCTCATTGACTGGTTGCCTGTGTGCCTTTCTCTGTTTCTCTCTCTCTTTCTTAACTTTTTTTTGGGGGGAGTGTGTGTGTGAAGCAGTTGGGTTAAGTGACTTGCCCAGGGTCACACAGCTAGGAAGTGAAGGGGCCTCCTGACTCCAGCGCCCGATGGTGTATCCATTGCGCCCTCTCGCGGCTTTTCTGTCTCTTATTTCTCAAATTATCAATCAACCAATATTTATTGAATGCTTTGTGAAAAGCATTTACAAAGTTGAGCTTTGTTCTCCCAGGAGAGTTTTAGTGTAATGGTTACATTTATATTTACCAATGTAGATTTATGGATTTAAAGAAAATACTAATTAATCAAAACATGTCCAAGTTCTCTCTTTCTCCTCCCTCTGTCTTTCCATCTCTCTCTGTCTTTATCTCACTCTCTGTCTCTCCCAACTTTTCTCTCTCCTCTGTCTCTTTCTGTCACTTTGTCTATCTCTGTCTGTTTCATTTTCTCTGGCTCTTCGTTCTCTTTTTTCTCCCTCTCTCCTGTCTCTTTCTCTTCCTCCCTTCCTCCTTCCCCCCTTCCCTTTGAAAACCTTTTGAATTCGACAGAGCTGACAAAATAGTGAAAGATCAAGTGGTGGGCTAGCAACTGGTCTGCTGGGAATCCAGAACATAGGGTGATGTGGTGATTGTGGGGACTTTGGAAAGCTAGGACTGAAGCAGTGAGTCTGGGTTGTCCAGACTCGACATAAGGTTAAGGTAAAGCTATCTAATGAGAAAACTAATGGTGCAGAATTATTTAGGTAGAGGAGGGAGACATGTATTGAAATATCATCATAGATATGGGACAATACATGGAATGCATATTTGTGAATGAAGACTTTTTTTTACTATTTATGGCAACAGATTTTTAACAATTTTAATTTTTTGTTTTAATGAGGAAGAGAGTATTGATTTACCTTTTATAGGGATTTTTTAGATACTGTCATTTTTAGCAAATTTCCTATTATAGCTATAGACTATTAAGTGGTCTCAGTTTCCTAATCTGTAAGATGGACATAATAATAGCATTTACCTCCAAAAGTGCTGTAAGATATTTTGCAAACCTTAAATTACTATATAAGTACTAACTATAATAATAAATAAAAAATAAAACGAATCACATAGACATATGCTGTTGTTGTTTGTCCTTCTTTCTTGAGGACCATGATATCAGGAGGGGATGCCATAACATGCAAGTGAAATGGATTGAAGTGAGGGAGGGCTGTGCAAGGTCACATGCCTTACTTTTCCCTCCAGATCTATCTGGATCCAGTGGCCAGGTATAGATCAAGAAGACTGGAGCCTCAGTTGAACTATGACCTCTTGAAGACCTTATATGGAAGACCAAGGTCTTCCATTTCACCCAGTGCATTTCCAGGTGTTTTGATCTATATCTTGCTTTAAAGATCATTCAAGCTCAAAATGAACGATCATTCATAGCAAAGCATAAGGGACACTGGGTTAAAAAAAAAGTAAAAAAATGAAAAAAAGAAAAACAATGGCAACTATTTTTAAATTTGAGACAAGAACTTAACAAAATTTTCAATGCTTAATGAAGTTTTTAAATAAACATTGTTTTTCTTTATAGAAGCATTTATAAATTTAAAAAATTTATATTGGTCTTTTTATTATTCTCTTAGGTTCCTATAGGAAAAAGGAAACAACAAAATCTCCTTCGGGTGTCAAGTCACCCTGAAGACCTTTGCTTGCTTTTTTATATACATATGCAATATTTATCTGACAACAGTTATTATAGAATGGGAATTCTTGGGCAGACAGTGTTTAAGTGAATAATTTTCTAAGATGGTCCAATGCTCTATCCAATGTGCCAACAAACTTCCTCCTTAGATTGCCGTTTCTTGACCTGATTTTAAATCTGAACAACATAGACTCATTGTCCAGGTGTCAGCCTCTCAAAGGCTGAGATAGCTGTTTAGTTCAACTTTCTGCAGGGTTAAGGAGAGGAAGTTAAATAGCTTGTTTATAAAGAAGATCTTTCTATGCCTGAGTGAAGCTACAGAACAGAGATAGTATTAATAGAATATTGAGAGAGAAAATATGTGGAAGACAAACATAATGGCATTTATATAGCACCTACTAAGTGCCAGGTACTGTACTAAATGCATTAGGAATATCTCATTTGATCCTTCATTATGCTTATGCATTAGATGATCCTTATACATTCGATGCTTTTGTTTTTATAATTGAGAAAATTGTGGTTAAGTGACTTGCCTGGAGTTGCCCAGTTAGACTCAGAGTAGACTTGAATTCAGGTCTTTCTGATTCCAAGTCTAGTGCTCAGAACTCTGAACCCCCTCTATGCTCAAGGTGTGAATGATCTAAGACAAGTCTAAGAGATATTCACTTTAGGATTCTGTTATTGCTAAAGAAAATGATTTATTATAACTTTCTTTTTTCTTTACCTCTCCCTCTTTCCTTTTTCCTTTCCTTTTCCTTTCCTTTCCTTTTTCCTTTCCTCTCCTTTCCTTTTTCCTTTCCTTCTTCCTCTCTTCCTTCTTTCCCTCCCTCCTCCCCTCTTTCCTATCTTCCTTTTCCTCTCCTTCCCACCTAACTTCCTTTGTTCCTTAATTTCTCCTTCCTTCCTTCAAGATCTAAACATCCTGGATTGGAATTCTGAAGGTCTTCTTGCTCTTACCCTTGGATCTGCTGTACACATCTGGAATGGTGAAAGCCATGATGAGATGAGAAGCATAGACTTGAGCCCCTATTCCAACTACATCTCCTCAATTTCCTGGATAAAGGAGGGAGGCTACCTAGCCATTGGCACCAGTGAGGGAGAAGTACAAGTACTGGATGTTTTATTCTTATATATTCTTTTGGTCAGGTTGAACCAATAATTTTTATATCTTTCAAAACTCCTTTTCATTAATTAATGTGAAATGTAAACTCTTGAATAGGCAAAAGACTGGAAGCTACTGGGGATTAAGGGAGGTGACACAAATTCTTTCCTGGAGGGTTTAAAAAATCTCTTTTGTTCTTATCTCCCTCACTTTCTTTTTCTTCTTTCCTCCCTCAGATGTGGGGCAAGTTTTCTTCATATGCCCTATATTTAGTGCAAGGAAGAAATGCACAACATTAAAAGTTTTACTTGTTATATGGAACAACATTGCTTGGCTGGGAGACCTTAGCTGTAAAAGAAACAAGTATCTGACTTTCTGTGGGGAACATGGAAGAGACCAACTGACTTTTACATTCTGCTTATAGACAAACTGCAGCTGGAGCTACAAGTTTACTGACTCCCTTAATAATAGTCACAGAGTCCTGTGGCCAGGGTTAATGATGCCATCCACCATCAGTCAAAAAAACCCACTAGCCTCCTCAAAATTAACTGACCCATTAATAGCCAGCCCTGCAGACTCCCAGTGCAGAGTTTGAATTGGGATTGTAGAAGCACCCAGAGAACACTGATGTAATTATAATCCTATTTATTTCTTTTCTACCCCCAGTTATGGGATGTCGTGACTAAAAAGAGGCTGAGAAATATGGTTGGTCATATTTCAGTAGTTGGGGCTTTGAGCTGGAATCATTGTGTCCTCAGCAGGTGAGAAGTCCATTGTTGATCTTTAAACATCATACAGAAGTGTGTGTGTGTGTGTGTGTGTGTGTGTGTGTGTGTGTGTGTGTGTGTGTGTGTTGTAATTGAATAATGGGGCTGGGTTAGCACAACTGATCAATTTTAAAAAAAAGATTGATGAACCAAAAATCATTGTATTTTTTATATATTCAGGCATTTAGTTATAGAAAATGTCATGTGCTTTCTGTAAATGTTACTTTTTAGACCTGTGAGCTTAGTATTCAAGATGATGTTGTTTAAATGTAGAACTCTTTCCAAAGAAAAGTTTTCTTTATTGGGCTTTTTTCCTACATACACCAATTGGTGGTTCTATGGGATATTATGTGATTGTTGGTATCATTTCCATTACTTTAGTTTCATAGTATAGAGAAGGAAAGCAGGTTATAAGGAGAGAGAGAGAGAGAGAGAGAGAGAGAGAGAGAGAGAGAGAGAGAGAATGTTCTATTTCTTAATCTAGAATTTTTAGTTCTGTCACATAAATCAATTTATCTCTGAAAAGGAAATTTCAGGCAAAAGTTTCACTCTTAGTAATTCAAAGAATTTCCAAATAGATCATAAATGACCAATAGCATCTATTACTTTTTTTAAAAAAATATTTCATTAATGTTTGTTATCTTTAAATGACATTCATTTCCCACTATCCTCCCAATTGAATCCTTCCTTTTTATAAGGGCATCTATTACAGATTCTGTATTTGATAATAGATGCAAAATTGTGTCCTAGTAGTCCCTTGTCTATCTGCTCAGAGGGAGAAGATATGCTTTATTAGTTTTCTTTGGGATCTCTTTTTTTTTCTTCTGTTACTTGGAGTTCAATTTAGAGTTTCTTTAAGTGATTTAAAAATTTATATCATTTTACTGTGCATATTGTTCTCTAGTTTCTTTTTATTTTGCTCTCCACTAATTTATATATATATCTCTTAATTCCTCGTAATCATCACTTTTTGCTACACAATAACATTCAATTATATTCTTTAGTGCACTATGAGTTTATTTTAATTCTTTACATATGTGTATCTAACAATAAGGCTATCATAATAATAGGTTGCTACAGTTTACTTCTATTAGTCTTAAATAAATCTAAACTAAACTAAAAAAACAAGAAGAAAGAATTTTGGAAAAATTAGATATGATTGACCTTTGGCAAATTTTTTTAATGAAAATAGGATACATACATACATACAGTTGTTCATAATATCTTTACAAAAATTGATCTCATCTCAGGGTACAAAAATCTCACAAATGCAGAAAAGCAGAAATCTTATACACATCCTTTGCTGATTATAACAGAGTTATTTGAAGAGTTATTCAAAATATTAAAAATCAGTGAGACTAAATAACAATCCCCCCAAATTATTGGATCAATGAAGAAATCATAGAAGCAATAGAAAATTTCATGAAAGATAATGACAACAATGAGAAAATGTTCTAAAGTTTTGGTGATATACTCAAGTAGTTCTAGAGGGAACATATTAAAAAAGAACAAATCAACAAATTGTGAATACAACTAAAAATACTAAAAAAAATCAATAAAAACCACTGAATGTATTCAAATAATTAAAGTTTTCTAGCCATTCCCTGATTGTTTTTTTTTTTTTTTTTTTTTTTTTTTTTTTGCTATTACAAGGAGTCAATAGCATCTATTCTTGCTAAAGATCATTCTAGGGATCTTTGGATAATTTTATCAATGATTTACTGGAATTCCCTTCTCAGAATTTTCCTGATGGTCTCAGAACTCTTGTACAGGGCGTATAGTTGAATATAACTTGGGAAACAATGGTCAACCATGCTTCTTTTCTTCCTACATAGTGGTTCAAGATTGGGCCATATTCATCATTATGATATTCGAGTAGCTCAGCATCACGTCGGAACACTTGGCCATAAGCGAGCTATATGTGCCTTGAAGTGGTCACCAAGTGGTAAACTGCTTTCCAGTGGTTGTACCGATGGGCTATTAAATATATGGCCCTATGATCCTGGTGTAGGCAAATCCTGTCAACCACTAAAAGTCCTCCATCATTCTACATCGGTTAAGGTAAGCAAATCAAAAGTTATTTTGGTTAAAGAGTGTTCAGTTCAACAGTTTGGGGGTAAGCAGATGGTATGATGGATAGAATGCCACACCTGGAGTCAGGAAGATTCACCTGTATGAGTATAAATCTGGCTCAGGTACTTCCTAGCTGTGTGGCCCTTGACAAGTCATTTCACCCTGTTTCCCTCAATTTCCTCACCTATAAAATGAGCTGGAGGATGGTAAATCATTCCAATGACTTTGCCAAGAAAACCCTCCTTATTCGTTGAGGGCAAAGAAAAGGAAGGGTGAAGACTTAGAACTGGATGAGAAGAAGCAGGGAAGGGAAGAGAAAACCCAAGACAGATGGCTTTGGTCTTCTCAGGAAAGCAGCAGACAAGATTGTGGGGAGAAAGGCTGAGGGGGATGAGCCCCGGGGCTGGAGGAGAGAGAGAAATTTGGAATCACAGCTGTGGGAACTTGTCAGTGTGCAGTTGGGATGTATATGTATGTGTGGGGTGTGATGTCCTCTTCCCTTTTGGCTCCTTATTTCTGAGATTACCCTCACCATTTACACTGTGTACATATACTTCTTGGGGGCAAGGACCTTATTTTTGCTTTTCTTTGTATCTCCAGTACATAGTAATTGCTCAATAAATCCTTGTTTATTGATTGAGTAATAATTTTTTTATTAATACTTTTTATTTGCAAAACATATGTATGGGTAATTCCTAAACATTAACCCTTACAAAGCTTTGTTACAAATTTCCCCCCCCCCTACTCCCCACCCCTCCCCCAGATGGCAGGATATCCACTACATGATAATTATGTTAGAATACTTAAGAAATCGATTATATGTATAGTTATTGTATCATTTTTCGTGCAGGAGAAATTGTATCTACAAGAAAGAATAATCCGATAAAGGAAATACAATGCAAGCAAACCTCAATAGAGAACATGAAAATGTTATGTTGTGGTCCACATTTCACATCCCTCTCTCTGGGTGTATATGGCTCTCTTCACCAAACAATTGGAACTGGTTTGAAGCATTTCATTGTTGAAGAGAGCCATGTCCATCAGAATTGATCATCATATAGTATTGTTGTTGCCGTGAATAATGATCTCCTGGTTCTGCTCACTTCACTCAGCATTAGTTCATGCAAGTCTCTCCAGGCCTCTCTGAAATTGTCCTGCTGGTTGTTTCTTACAGAGCAATAATATTCCATAACATTCATATACCATAATTTATTCAATCATTCTCCAATTGATGGGCATCCATTCAGTTTCCAGTTTCTAGCCACCACAAAAAGAGCTGCCACAAGCATTCTTGCACATGTGGGGCCCTTTCCTTCTTTTATGATTTCTTTGGGATATAAGCCCAATAGAAATGCTGTTGGGTCAAAGGATATGCACAGTTTGATAACTTTTTGAGCATAACTCCAAATTGCTCTCCAGAATGGTTGGATCCATTCACAGCTCCACCAACAATGTATTAGTGTCCCAGTTTTCCCACATCCCCTCCAACATTCATCTTTATCTTTTCCTGTCATTTTAGCCAATCTGACAGGTGTGTAGTGGTACCTCATGATTGATTAATAATTGTTGTTGTTGAACAATTTGATAGTTTGATAATTGCTGTTGATTGATAATTAGCTTGAATAGAGATTGATCTTTAGATACTGGCCTAGCTGACCTTGACCTACTGACCTAATTGATGCATCTACCATTTCATAGGGTTCTCAGTTCTTGTAGAGGGGAAGGATTTCTTTATTAACTGTGAACAGTTTTTGAACTCACAAAATGAAAACTTATCTGCACTTTAAGGCCATGAACTGGTGTCCTTGGCAGTCTGAAATCCTTGCTGTTGGAGGAGGCATGAAAGATGGACATTTACATGTCTGGGATATAAACAGAGAGAACAGTATCCAAAGTCCATGTACAGAATCACAGGTAAACTCATGAAATAGAGTTGAACTTCTTCTGAATTCACTTCATTTTAGTTCTTCCAGCATTTTAAATAACATTTTGTGAGGAAGTGCAGGGTCCAAATAGCACCTTTACTTACTCATTGATTAACAATTTGCCAAAATTCCTTTTCTGTATAGTTCTTTCATCTAGTAACACCATTTTCATTATTTAACTTGTCTTTTTTCATTCATCTCCTCACTTTTCATCATTGCTTTGCCAGGGAAATTGGATAAAAAGACCAACTCCTGACCAATTCCAGCTCGGTGCCTCTGACACCCTACTCATGGGTATGAGTGGCATCCTTGTTCTGCAGTGGTTTAGAGTGAGTAGACTAGAATAGACTTTTTTTCCTATAGAAAAAACTATCCTCCTTTTTGGATTGTATTTTAGATTGTTATTTAGACTGTATTTCAGACTGTGTTTATGACTGAAACAAAAATTGCCACAATATTATAATTTATTTGCATCTTCATTAGATTTGTTCCCTCATCTGGTTACCTAAGACAAAAGAGATTGCCATTGGCCATGGTACTCCTAGAAATGAAGTGACTTTATGGAACTGCCCCTTTCTGACCCAGTCTGGTAGATTTTTTGGTAAGTAAGTGGGTGAATCAAATGAGTTGTCTTATATAGTCAATCAATATTTATTAAGCACCTGTTATGTGCCAGCTGTGCCCTACTGTGTGCTAAGCATACAAGCACAAAGAAGAAAGATAGTTCCTGCTTTCAAAGAACTTAGAGTTTAGTGGGGGAAGATAACATTCAAAAGGAAGCTGAAAAGCAGTGGTGAGGGGACTTGAGGAAATAAATTATTCTTCCTTAATTGACACAAAACTAGGGTGGAGAGGTAATAACTTTACTGAAGTTTGACTGAGGTTGATTGGTTCTAACTGTAAATATTTGGGCCTTCTTCCCTTGGTACCTAGTTATGGATGACATAGCAACAATATTAGACAAATGAACTCCAATTCTGAGCCCCTTAGAGTCTTATATCACAGCCCACCTCACCTCATACCAAGTGCAAAAACTGCTGCCTGGAAGGTTGGAGTCAAGACACCCACCATGAAGGGGACAGATTTCCAGGGATGAAACTTGGGTCCCTCCAAGCTAGATGTGATGGACACTCCGAGCCTGCTTCCTGTTTGCTCAGGACCTGCTCTTGGAAGGAAGCCACCGCTTCTCGTTACTAACACCTCAGAGCAGGTTCTTTGCCCCACACGAGAGGGTCCTTGGGAGCTGGGGAGGAAAGAATGGCTGTACTGGGGCACAGAGCGGGCTGGGGTGGCAGCCTGGGCTGATGGCAAGAGCAGTCTGGAGTCAGCTGGCAGTCAGCTCAGCTGCAGCTAGCCTGGGACCTTTGTCTCCCTGACCTTCACTTTCTTTTTCTGCAGCAGGAGGGAAAGAAAGGGACTAGGTGATCTTCTTCTTTTTTTAATAAAGCTTTTTATTTACAAAACATATGAGTGATTTTTCTACATTGACCTTTGCAAAAACTTTTTTTTCCCAAGCTTTTCCCCTCCTTCCCCCCACCCCCTACCCCCACCCCTAGATGACAGGTAATCTACTACATGCTAGATAGGATAAATTATATGACAAATATAATACATGTATACATATCTATACAGTTATCTTACTGCACAAGAAACATCAGATCTAGAAAGAGAAGAAGAAAAAAAACAGCCTAAGAAGGAAAACAAAATGCATGGAAATATTCACAGAAAGCATTAAAATGCTGTGTTGTGGTTCACACTCAGTTCCCTCAGGTCTCTCTCTGGATGTATATGACTATCTTCACCGCTGAACAATAGGAACTGGTTTGAATCACCTCATTGTTGAAGAGAACCATGTCCATCAGAATTGATCATCGTATAGTCTTGTTGCTGTGTATAATGTTCTCCTGGTTCTGCTTGCTGATTTCACTCAGCATCAGTTCATGCAAGTCTCTCCAGGCCTCTCTGAAAACCTCCTGTTGATTGTTTCTTACAGAACAATAATATTCCATAACGTTCATATACCATAATTTATTCAGCCACTCTCCAATTGATGGGCATCCTTTCAATTTCCAGTTTCTTGCCACTACAAAAAGGGCTGCCACAAACATTTTTGCACATGTGGGTCCCTTTCCCTCCTTTAAAATCTCTTTGGGATATAGGCCCAGTAGAAACACTGCTGGGTCAAAGGGTATGCACAGTTTGATAACTTTTTTTTTTTTTTGCTTTTTTTTGCTGAGGCAGTTGAGGTTAAGTGACTTGCCCGAGGTCACACAGCTAGGGACTGTTAAGTGTCTGAGACCAGATTTGAACTCAGGTCCTACTGACTTCAGGGCTGGTGCTAGTTTGATAACTTTTTGAGCATAGTTCCAAATTGCTCTCCAGAATGGTTGGATCCATTCACAGTTCCACCAACAATGTATCAGTGGGACTAGGTGATCTTCAAGGTACCTTTCAGCTCAGAATCTGTGACCTACGGATTAGACATTGTCAACATTAAATGTGCATGTGGGCATGGGGCAGGTGATTTATAATTGTTCACTAAAAATAGATTTGTAAAAGATCCGTGGATTTTTTCTTGAAATAATGAGGCTTGATTTACCATTTTGTTGATTGCTTAGATTTAAGAAAGTGATTAAAAAATGTTAATAATGCAGTTCAAACTTAAAAGGGGCCTTTACACCTTACCGCTTGTCTCCAAAGTCAGTTCTTAAACATTTTCCAGAACAATACAGGATGTAGATATTCCCAACAATGAAGCAGACGCCAATCCTTGTCTGCCCACTTTTCTGTTTTCAGATAAGTTAGTTCACCCGTAGGGGCCTTCACCCACTTGGTAGAGGATGTCCCAGAAGTTTTCCTAAGGTAAGGAAACCAGTCTGTACACAGGCTATCCATAAGTTATCCCTCTCATCTTGCCAGTCTCCCTTCTTTATCATTTATCTATTCTTGTACTGTATTTCTATATGCATCTGTCTATATAATCCTTATCTTATACATTTATCTCATATCCTCAGAGGTCTTTGTTTTTGACGGGCTGCAGGCTGTTCATGGCCACCATGTGCCTCTCTATTGCCTCCTGGGTGATACACAATTTTAATTCTTTGTTGTGTTCCTCAGGGTTGCATGGACATTTAGTTTCCACGAGCTTTCATTGGGGCACTAAAGAATGACACCTGGACACCTCTGCATGTGTCCTGGGATAGCACTCACACCTTACCACACCCAGCCAGCTACAGTTTAAGCTCCTAGCAATAGCAGCGGATCTTGCCTCAGCTTCTGTTAGTACTGCTACTTTTAAAAATTTTAAGCGAATAAAACGTTCATATTTATAACCACAAGACTGCAGAGCTTCAGTTGAAAGGTACCCACCTCATAGCTAAAATTAGCCACAAAACAGAAACTGAAATTGAATTCTTTTTTTTTAATTAAAGCTTTTTGTTTTCAAAACATGCATGGATAGTTTTTCAACAAAACCTTGTGTTCCAAATTTCTTCCCTTCCCTTCAACCCCTCCCCTAAATAGCAAGTAATCCATTATATATTAAACATGTTAAAATATATGTTAAATCCAATATATGTATACATATTTATGCAATTATCTTGCCGCACAAGACAATCAGATCAAAAAGGGGAAAAAATGAGAAAGAAAACGAAATACAAGCAAACAACAACAAAAGGAGTGAAAATACTGTGTTGTGATCCACACTGAGTTCCCACAGCCCCCCTCTGTGTGCAGGGGCTCTTTATCTCAAGATCATTGGAACTAGCCCAATCCATCTCATTGTTGGAAAGAGTCATGTACATCAGGATTGATCATCTTATAATATTGCTGTTGCTGTGTACAATGATCTTCTGATTCTGCTCATTTCACTTAGTATCAGTTCATGTAAGTCTCTCCAGGCCTCTCTGAAATCATCCTGCTGGTTGTGAAAACTAATTCTTTTTTTTTTATTAAAGCTTTTTATTTGTATAACATATGTATGGGTAGTTCCCCAACATTGATCTTTACAAAGCTTTCCATTACAAGTTTTACCCCCAGTCCCCTCCCCTCCCCTAGATGGCAGGAAGTCCACTACATGTTAACAATGTTGAAATGCTTGAGAAGTTATGCAAGAAAAATTCTATCTACAAGAAAAAAAAAGAATCAGAGAAAGGCAACACAATGCAAGCAAATGTCAATAGAGATCATGAAAATGTTACGTTGTGGTCCATATTTCATATCCCTCTCTCTGGGTGTATATGGTTTTCTTCAGTGAACAATTGGAACTGGTTTGAGACAATTCTTTGTTGCAGAGAGCCATGTCCATCAGAATTGATCATCATGTAATACTGTTGTTGCTGTGTATGATGATCTCCTGATTCTGCTCCTTTCACTCAGCATCAGTTCATGCAAGTCCCTCCAGGCCTCTCTGAAATCGTCCTGCTGGTCGTTTCTTACAGAGCAATAATATTCCATAACATCCACATATCATAATTTATTCAGCCACTCTCCAATTGATGGGCATCCTTTCAGTTTCCAGTTTCTAGCCACTACAAAAAGGGCTGCCACAAACATTCTTGCACAGGTGGGTCCCTTTCCCTCCTCTAAGATCTCTTTGGGATATAGGCCCAGTAGAAACACTGCTGGGTCAAAGGGTATGCACAGTTTGACAACTTTTTGAGCATAGCTCCAAATTGCTCTCCAGAATGGTTGGATCCGTTCACAGTTCCACAAATAATGTATTAGTGTCCCAGTTTTGCCACATCCCCTCCAGCATTCATCTTTATCTTTTCCTATCATTTTAGCCAATCTGACAGGTGTGTAGTGGTACCTCAGAATTGTCTTAATTTGCATGTGAAAACTAATTCTTAAAGGTGGTTTTATTACTGAGTTCTAACGGAGGTGTAAGCAATCTTCTTTTGGTCAGATCTGGCTCTTGCTTGACCCTCTCATGAGACTGTGTCCCTTTAAAATAAGATGATGGGAGTGGGGGGGGGAAGAAACAAGTATTTATTAAGTACCTACTATATGCCAGGAACTGTGCTTAGTGCTTGCTTTACAGGTTATTTCATTTGATCTTCATGATAAACCTGAGCACTAATGTGTCATTATTATTCCCATTTTACAGTTGAGGAATTGAGGTAGAGAGATTAAGTGACTTGCAAAGGGTCACGCAGCTAACAAGTATCTTGAATCAGGCCAGTTTGGTATTGGTACAGGTTTATGATTGGGATGAATTGAGATACTCATAGATGTGCCCAACATGTGGCCACCAAGTATCAAAGGAAACTCACTCAGCCTTTGCACTTAGACTACCAGAAAGCTGTGTCAGTGGTTCAACCTGAACCCATTAAGCTTTGAGAGATTTTAGGAAAAGCTAGCCTCACCACGATGGCTGGGGCCCTGGCAGACACCACCACCACCACCACCACCAAGCCTCGGTTTATTTAGCTGGCCTCCCTTTTCCCAGCAGCCTGCCCTAGTGCCACCTTTCCTTTCTACTTGGTTTTGAAATTCCTGCTTATTAGCCACTAATGGGTCAGACAACAAAGAATAGGGGCTTTACTTAAGAAGAACCAGTTAAAATGCACCTATTTTCTGGTAGAATTCTTTTATCTTAATTAATTGAATTGGATTCTGATGAGATAGAAATATAGAAAAAATGAATTTTTATGGGAATGGGAAAACATCTTGAAAGGATAATTAAAGGGTCTCAGGAAGGGTTTGAGGTCTAAAGACAATGGGGTATCTGGAGTAGACCCTAGGGAAAGGTACTGAGGGACACAAACTTTAACCACCTCTTAATTTTGCCTACCACAAGTCCTAGTTCCATGCATTTTAGCAGAGTTTGGATGACACTCAGGTGGAGGTTGAGGTCTTGGTTAGGGATGAGAGTCGTTAGTGTGTCTTGTATCTTGGGCCAGGATGACTGTAAGTGGATCATTATGACTTGTTTTGAGATCTTATTTTTACCCCCTGGTATTTACAATTTGTGTCTTTTCTTCTACAGACCACAGAGGCAGAGTATTGCACCTGGCCTTGAGTCCAGATCAGAGCAAGATTTTTTCGGTAGCCGCTGATGGAACTGCCTGCATGTGGAAATGCTGCTAATCCGAGCAAAGGACGCAGGGGTCCATGGAGCTCTGTTACAGCTGCCTGTGGCAGACGCGCCTCGGTTCTCTTGGATTCAGAGGACCAGCAGCGAGCAACCAGCCTGGGAGCACACTCTGTCACAGATGTGCCCCAGTTTTTGCTCACACCTCTAGAAAGGAACGACTTGTGAAGGGAAACCCACCCTACACTTCCTTAGACACAGCCATTTCCACGGCTGCCTCTCTCTTGTTTTTGAAACCCCTGAAACTGTCCCCCTGTCCCCACAAAAGATGTAGCCAATTCAGTTGGCCTTCTGAGTGCCCGTTATGTGGCGTGCAGGACTGAAGGGCATGTCCTGGATGGCATGGGGGCTCCTGATGATGACTGAGCACGAGCTGGGTCCCACTGAGAAACTTTGGGAGAACATTGTCTGCTAAGAGCATTCACAAAACCCCAATGATTACCTCTGGATGCTATGCAATGTATAACCCACCAGGGCTCTGTCCATTATGAGCTGTTCCCTCTCAGATCTCTCTCTCTCTTTGGTTCTCCTTATCCCCAACGACCCATCATTAGCCGTGTGTTTCCCTCTTTACGCTTCTTTAGGGGTAATGACAGTGGCTGACATTTTGCCGTCTACCCCTGGTGGCCCCATTTCTCCCCATTGATGTCTTAGTGCCAGGGCAGTCTTCCATTTGGCTTTAGGACTTCTGACCTGGCTTGGAGCTGTTTTGATGGGTGTGTGAGTAAGAACTCCCCACAGCCCACATATTGACCACGCCATTCTTCCTATGTCCACCCAGACTTTCACTTTCTACCTCCTTGTAATCCAACCAATAGCAGCACTGCTGGGGAGGCACGCCGTCAGCCATCCTGTGGCTCTCCTGGGACTAGGATCCTTCTTGGAATCCTGCTCTCCTCGTATGCCCCGGACTACTTGTATGTTTGTGTTTCCAACAGTTAGCGTAGACATGGGCACATAGAGCTCAATAAAACCTCCTCATTCATCTATCCATATTGTGAAAGATAGTGACTTATTTAATAATCTTGAGATTGACTACCAAATCTACCTACCTACCTACCTGCCTATCTATCACCTATCTATCACTATCTGTCTGTCTGTCTGACTATCTGTCCATCCATCCATCCATCCATCCATCCTTCCCTTCCTCCCAACGAGGGAGTGGTAATGCTCATTCATTTCTCTGCATTGTCTCTTAGGGACTCTCCATCACTCAGCAGCTCCTTGTCTTTTGATGTTTGTTCTACCCAAATTTATCACCCCATAGAGATCTTCTCTTCTCAATGAGCTCAGTACTTAGCTTAAAGCCTCTCTTTCCGCCCCAGCTCTTGCCCCGGTGCTGCTGGACTTCACTGTACATAGTGATGCTCCCTTACACGTCCTGATCACCCACTTCTTCAGTCTTCTCAACTCCCACGACCTCCTCCTCCGCTCTCCCTAGACACACAGAGGGATGGCTACAACTTTAACATTGTCGACATCGTTTAGTCCTTTCAGTTGTGTCTAACTCTGTGTGCCCCTTTTGAGGTTTGCTTGGCAAAGATACTGGGGTGGTTTACCATTTTTTTTCTCCAGTTTATTTTATAGATGAGGAAATTGAGATAAAGAGGATTAAGTGACTCACCTAGTTAGTGTCTGAATCTGTATTTGAACTCGTCTTGCTGACTGCAGGACTTTCTCTTTAACCACTGTACCACCTGTAGCACTTCCCTAAGTGAGAATTCTGAGATTCCTTTTTTTCTGATCACAACTTCCTATTTTTTCAGGTTTACCTTTACCTTATTCCTCCAAACCTTATTCTTTGTGGATGGATCACCAATTCATCCACCCTAAAGTATTTTCTCATGCTATTGCTTCTGTTCTTACCCTGTTTTTCCTTCTCAGTTTCACCCCCTTAGTGACTCAATTTAACTCAATACTATATTACTCTCAAATCTCTTGTCCCCTTTCTGTCATGACTCATGCTTTGCTAACCCCTACCCTGAATTATCCCTACCACCCACTGCCTATCATATTTATGAAATATCACAAATACCTTTATTAGGCATTTAAAGCTCTTCAAGAACTGAGCCTTTTTTATATCTCCAGAATTACATACTTTGTAATCCAGCCCTAAGGGCCCACTTGCTATTCCTTACACACAATGCCTCACCATTCCTGTGCCCTAATTCTGGTTATCCACCATCCCTAGAATACACTCCCTCAAATCTTCATTTCCCCTTACCTTCTAGCCATCCCATACATCTAGTCATTGCCCAGTATTGCCACTTCTCTTTTCCTCATGGCCACTCTTTTATTCCCTAGAATCTACAAAGTCTACAGAATTTTTTGAGCACATACCCATCAGTAAAAAAAAAATAACAACCTCAAAGACAAAACCAAAAAACCCAAACCTTTTGAGCATATGCCCTTTTTGTTTTACTTGCATATTTAATTATATTCATGTCAACTATAAGAATATGAAACTGCCTTAAGAGTTTTGGGACACCCTGTATTTGCATGGGCAAAAAATGAGATGAAAATAACATTAAAAACAATGTTAAAAGTGTACAAATAGTATAAAACTACTTTTTTTGCCTCTTCTTCGGGATGTAGCTTGAGCCCCACCTTCTATAAGGAGCATTTTCTGACCTCACCAGTTGCCAGTACCCTTCCTCCTAAACTACCATGTATTTAGTGACTATTTGTAGTTATTCCCTTTTTAATAGTTATTTTCTACATATACTTATATGTGTATCCATTGTCTTCCCTGTCACTTTGCAAGATCCTTGAGAATAAGGGTTGTTCTAGTCATTGTCTTTGACTCCAGCAACTAGAACCGGAACTTACTTAAAATGTGGTAGTCGGTTGATTGCCTCTCAGATGGAGGACGTGAGATATGAATGAGTATTGAACTGGTAGCATTATAGAAATGAACATGAAACAGTCAACCATAAAACCACTTTCTCATGACTCCATGGTGTACAAGCTGGTAAGAAATCACATGACCTAGTATAGTTGTACTGAGAGCATTTTTCTATTTTTCTCAGAAGATGCTTCTTGTAATAACTTATAATAACCACAAGAGTCATCCACTGATGAGTATGTGTGTGTGTGAAGTTTGGGGCTAAGAAAAAAATAACATCTACATCAGTGACTCCAAAATATATAAATCCAACCCGAAGAATCTCCCTGAAGTGGTCATGACATTGTTAACTAATTGCTGGATATTTCCTCCTGTGTGTCTTGTAGGCAGCCCAAACTTCACGCTGCCCCAAATGGAGCTCATGTCCTTCTCTCAACAAGGCTATTTCTTTTTCTGCTGAATGCACTACCATTCTCCCTCTTGCCCAGATTTATGATTGCTGAATCATCAATAGCTTTCCCTTCTCTGTCATCCCATGCATCCAATCACTTGCCCAATAATTGTAACTCTTGTTTCCTCCATTTACATAGCTACCCCTTTTATCCCCTAAAACAGTGGTCTGGAAAGTTTTTTGATCACACACCCATTAGTAAAAAAAATTAACAACCTCAAAAACAAAACCAAAAAAACAAATCTTGTGAGCGTATGCCCCCCCTTTTTTATTTGCCTATTTAATTATATTCATAAACTATTAGAATATGAAACTGCCCTAAGAGTTTTGGGACACCCTTTTTTGCATGGGCAAAAAATGAGATGAAAATAACATTAAAAACAATGTTAGAGTGTATAAATAATATAAAACTACTTTTTGCTCTAATAAGCTAGTTTTTGCATGAATTATTAAAATTATATTTAATGGGAAATGATTGAATATGCTTCCATATTTTTGAAAATCTTGGCTTAACACTTTGTTAAATCAAATGATTTGAAAGTCTGTTTCTAAGTTCAGTTTCTAAGTTTTAAGTGCATATTTGGTTTGATGATGGTCATAAATTAAAAAAGGTATCTTGGAAAAAAGAATAAATGGATCCAAATGAAAGAAGTACATCAGTAGATGTATATCCTAATTCTTGAGGTTTATCTCTCAATTCCAATTCACCAATTAGGCAAAGGTTTTTGTTGAAAAATTTCTAAGCAGATTTCTATTTTTTATGCTAATCAGTGGTTCTTGCAAATCAATCACGTAGTGTTACTTTTTTATATTTAAAAAATGAATTCAAAACCCAATGAAAGTTTTCATTTGATTTTTGATGCAGATTAGAAAATTCTGTTTCGTAATTCAGGTGTGTAGTTATGCAAGTTTTCATTGACACAACTTTTTTTAAAATAACTTTTTATTTTCAAAATATATGCAAAGATAGTTTTAAACATTCACCCTTGCAAAACCTTGTGTTCCAAATTTTTTCTCCCTTCCTTTCCCTCATCCCCTTTCCTAGACAGCAAGTAATCTATATTGAACATGTGCAATTCTTCTGTACATATTTCCACAATTATCATGCTGCATAAGAAAAATAAGATCAAAAAGGAAAAAAAGAGAAAGAAAACAAAAAGCATGCAAACAACAACAAAGGTGAAAAACTATGTTGTGATCCACACTCAGTCCCCATCTCTCTCTGGCTGCAGATGGCTCTTTTCATTGCAAGGCTATTGAAATTGGCCTACATCACCTCATTAGTGAAAAGAGCCACATCCATCAGAATTGATCATCATATAATCTTGTTGCTGGGACATGACTTTTTAAACAACAGAAGTTTGATTTTTAAAATTCTTCCTAATTGTGATAGCTTCGCACGATCATTGGCTAGTATCTTAGGGCAAAATATAGTTATGATAAGGGTCATCATTAATGATAGTAATGTATTTAAAATGATCTTAATAGCTGTGAAATTTTTTGTCAACTTTTTGGCAGATCTGATTGTTATAACTACAAAAAAAGACAGACAGAAAATTCCTACTAGGAGTAGAAGCATCTGTCATTTTATTATTGAATTGTGTTTGCATTATTGGTTTCATCTTTACTCTGGTTTCCGTGCAGGAGTTTTGCAAAGCTACTTGTTTATTTTGTGAGAATTTGTGAGAAGCTCGACAACACAGTCCCTGAATCTAGTCAATCTGGTATGTGTAGACTGCAATAGCAAAAATACAAAGTGAGAGCAAAAAAACAAGTGAGGGAACCATTGTTAACCCCAATTGGAACTCCTGCTCTTTCCTTAGGAAGCAGAAGACATGTGACTGTCTGACATGCACCAAGTGAACAATTTTTTTACATGGCTTAATTCTAATTTTATCTGAAAGCAGTATTTATGCATAAGTAATGTTTTATTTTATATATAACATTTTAAATATAATATGTTTATCTCTCTACATATATCTATAGAGAGAAATTCTAATTTCTTTACAACTCAATGGATCTTTTAAAATATATATTATATATATAAAATTTTAAATATAACTCTCTCTCTCTCTCTCTCTCTCTCTCTCTCTCTTTCTCTCTCTCTCTCTAATTTCTTTCTTTACAACCCAGTGGATCTTTTTTTGAACACTAGGGGTTTGTGCACGTCACTTTAAAGACTACTATCCTAGACCTCTACAATACCTTCTACAATGTTTTTACAATTAAGTCTTTGTGTTTATGAACTCTCTCATTCCTTTCCAGCTTCCAGAAGTTGTAACCCACTCCCAATGTCCAAATCTTTTTTAGGCAAAGGTATGACCCTTTTACTCTCTTCCTTAAAAAATTTCAGTGGCTCTCTCTTGCCTCCAAAATAAACTACAGTCTCTTCAAATCAGCATTTTAAAGCTCTCTACTGTTTGGTTCCCACCTTAACTTTCCTACCTTACTTCATTTATACCCCTTGACATAGTATGTTTAAACCAAATTGGGTTGTAGTGGCTCCCCAAGTTTAGGATTCCATCTCCCACACTGTGTTGCCTTCATTCCTGCCTTCTCATAATTTGTACCCTTTCTCTTTCCAAGATTCAGATGAGGTGCAATCTCCTCTTGTGAAACATTTTCTAATCCCCCAGTTAATATTGCTTTTTCCCTTTTCTGTTTTATTTGTTTCTGTGTTGTATTAATACTTTATTTACCCAATATAATATGAAATTATTGAAGATAATTGTCATTTTTAGTGTCTTGTTTAATATACAAGTCTATTCATTTAATGATTCAAATCAAAGTTTAGGTGATTTATAAAAAATGAAATTTTTATTATAGTTAAACATTTACCTAATTTGAAAGGGAATATGACATCAACAGGAGAAATTTCACATAACAGAAATAAAAATGACTCACAGAACGAGTTGTAAATTATGAAGTTTTATAGAACAAAATGTAAGAGACCAGGTTAGTATCTCCTGGCCAAAACTGGAATGAAATGAGACCCTTGGATTTCATTTGACAGTTTAGCAAAAGGAGGTTTACTTAGTGAAGCATACATAGCAAAGGAAGACTTTTCAGAGGAGGGAAAGTTTATTCTTAAAGAACATAGCCACTGGTTTGCTAGAGCCAGCTCACTTAGGGGCCATGAGCATTTACATCTTGGAAATCTGCAAAGGACAAATTAGGGCTTGATTTGTTGTTTAGTTGATTGTCTAGTCTTAAGAAAGTGGTGAATAAAATGTTAATAATGTGGATTAAATGTAAAAGTGTGTCTTACATACATTTGCCCCTGGAGAGCCAGTTGTTAATAGCACACTCCTGGGCAGAGCCTTAATTCAGCTCTCTTGTGCTGGTTATGCTATTGGTTTGCATTCAGATTTGGGAGATTAGGTGCCGGTACCCTGATGGTTTCAGGTGGCCAGGAAGCTAAATACAACACACTTTCTATAACCCCTGATTACTTTTGCCATGACCATGTTTTCTATATTCCAGTCTGTCTTGAGACTAACCAGACTAATATTGAAGGTTTGCACTAGAAGGAGGTGAATTAGGAAATACAATATATAGGAAACTTAGTTTAATTGATACTAGTTAATGCCACAGTAGTACCATCAGTGGTGCTTCTAAATCACAGTACATATTTACAAGGCTGTGATGGAACTAGATGGTATAGTGGATAGAGCATTGAGCCTAGAATCTGGCTTTTCATGTTCCCTCTGTGATACTGGGTAAATCTCCATCTCTGTTTCTTTAACTGTAAAATGTTGATAACATCATCTACTTTTTGGATGTTGTTTTGAGGATCAAGTGAGATGATGTTCATTGAATGTTTAGCACAGTTCCAGGCATATAATAAATGCTATAAAATGTGCATTTCCTTTTTCTAACCTCTGTTTAAAGAAGCTATGGTGAATTTGTAGCTGGATTGCTAAAATAAATATAAATAGCTTGATGATCAGACTTCATGTGAACAAACAGCCTTTTAGTTTAAACAATATCCCAAATTTTTTTGTGTTAGCAAATATTACCCTTCTGATAGAATTGTGAAGAAAATGCTTTGTGAGCTGTACCTAAGGAATTGTTTCATATCTGTTGTATTTCTCATATAGCAGGGGGCAGATCACCATTGGTCAGTTTATTAAAAGTTATCTGAATAAATCAGGCAAAATCCCACTTTTCACTTAACACCTACTTTAAAAAAAATTTGAGTTATCTAAATTATTCAATGCTTAGCTTCACTTTGCCAGTAGAAACTTGTCTTAAATTTACTTATTCTTCAGTTTGACTGTTTCTCTTAGGTCCCAATTATTGAGTTCAGCAGGAAGGAATTACTCAATCAAAAATGGGCTAAACCACTCCCTTGATGGTTTGCTTTATCCAGTTGAGGTATTTTGATGTAAGAAAAGTGTAGATCCCAGGTCCTTGGGGAACACCACATTTTTTAGGAAGACCAAAAGAAGTGATTCCTACAAAAGTGCCTTGGCATATCAAAGGGCCACCGGAATCCCCCTGGAAAATAACCAGAAATGTTGGATGTGAAGGAAATCAGCATTAACTCTTGGTTGAAATAGAAAAATAAAGTTTAAGAGATTTTTAAAAAGTGAATTGTCTTCAGTTTATACTTAGATCAAGTGATAATGTTTAATAAATACCATTCTATTATGTAATATTTGAAAAATCCTAAATTTTATTTTTCAGTTTCTTTCTTAATCAGTGAAAGCAGGAGCTAAAAACTAGCTAACAGCAGCAGCTAAATCTTTTTTTTCTGCTTTTTTTTGTATCTGAAATTAATCAGAATTTTTTTCCTTTTGAAAAGAGAAAATATCTTGAAATGGCAAATTGGATAATTGAATTAAAGGCAGTGTTTTTACATCAAAAGGCAAATTAGTCAACTATATTTGGAACATTGAAACCAAAGTCCAAAAAACAGATGTTTTGGTGTTTTAAGTTCTTTATAGATTGTTTAGTCATTTCAATCATGTCTGACTCTTGTGATTCCATTTGGGGTTTTCTTGGCAAAGATACTGGAGTGATTTGCCCTTTCCTTCTATAGTTAATTTTCCAGAGGAGGAAACTGAGGCATGTAAGATTAAGTCAAGTCTCTGAGGCTGGATTTAAATTCAGAATTTTAAATTTAATTACTCTGGACTCCAATCCTGGAGCTTTATCCAATATGTCTTCTAACTGCCCCTCTTTATGCATTATCCCCCACCAAAAATCAAACCAAAACAAACAAAAAGCCCCCTTAAAACTCCCAAATCTCAACCAAAGCAGATCCAACCCCAAACCCAATTACAACCAAACAAAAATCTGAGCAGGCATCTCCTCTTCGGTTTCCTTTGGCTCTGTATAGATGCTATCTATTATTATATGATATATAATATATGAGCATATATTATATGTAACACACATTATTATATTATATATAATATATGCACTATTATGTTATCTGTGCTGGGGACCTGGGGGATAGGACGGGCCGGCCAGGGGTCCCCTCTGGCCTCCAGGCTTGCCCTTCCCCAGACTCTTTCTTCTGGGTCTCCCACAAGAACCCCTTCACTCTATCCCTGGCTGATCCCCTAACAGCACCCCCTGACTCCCCCTTGCTCCTTCACTCACATTACATGTGTCTTTCCCGCCGTCTTGTTTTCCAGCACAAATCATGTTAGGTCCAATGTAGGGGTTAAGGTTGTAGTGATCTTTGTCATTGCAGATCTTTCTGTCGATGACAGTGATGTTGACTTCTCTCAGAGTGTCTGTATACGTCGGGGGCTTATTGGTTGTTAGCCCCCATCCGGCAGCATGGCAAAGGGTGCCCGGTTTGACTGACTTTTCCCCTTGGGGAAACCTCAGTGTTTTCACAGCCTTTGTAAGCTTCGCTCTCTCATTCAGCTGTTGGGCAACAAATGTGAATAGTTACATTACCAGGGCAGGATAGTAAGATAATGCCCATCTTTATGGAGAATAAAATATACACAAACCAGAGAAATCCAGAGAGAACTGAGCACCCATGAGAGAAACCCAAGGATGCGCCTTTTTTGTGTCTGTGAAACCTTCCTTTTCACATCCTTCCCAGTGTGGTGTCCTCCCCTACTCAAGGTATCATCTCCCATTCCAGATACGGCAGCCATGGGAACTGGAGGTAGAAACCTGTGGTAGCTGAGATGGCAGCCAAAGAGAAGAACTCACTGGCCAGATTTGGGGGTCGGGAGACTTCTGGAATAATATCAAATAATACCCCCAAATCAAGTGCAAAGGCCTGGGCTGGAAGGATGGCAGAGGCCTGAGGCCTGAGGTTGGGGGAGCAAAATTTGGCTTGTGCCTTCCATGATCTGTTGGATTTAATGAAAATCCATGAAACTAATAAAAGGACAGCGTGAGAGTGCATGGCAGAGTAGAGAGGGCTCTGGGTTTGAAGTCAGGAAGATTGGATTCCAGTCTCACCTCTGACACTTGTAAGCTACCTGCCATTTAACCTGAGGGACCATCTCCTCATCTGTAAAAGAAGGGAGTTGGACTTCCCAGGTCCTTCCCAACTGTGAATCCATAAATCTCTGAGGTCTCTTCAATTGGTGACTCTCTATTAGCTAAGAAGTTTGTCAAGGAAATCTTTTACTTACCTTTCCCCCACTACAAGGAAGGAAAAATAAGCACTTTTACAAAATAAAACACTTGTGCAAATATTATTTCATTGAATTCTCAAAACAATCCTGGGAGGTGGGGCCATATTTGGCCTTAGTCAGGCCCAGTAGTCTATCCAATGGCCACCTAGCTACCTCTGTGAGCATGTTTGCTTATGACATGTGCATTTGCCCCAAATAACCATTTTTGTTCCTGAGGAGGACTTTTCTTCCTCCCCACTTTCCTCACCCCCCCCCCAAATGCTGCATTCATAAGATGTCACAGAGAGAAAATGGGCCCAAGTTCTTGATGAGAGCTCCTTTTACAGACTGCTATGTTATCTCTCCTCCTTCCCTCTTCTAGCAGCCAATCAGTTCCTCTTGGGGACAGCCCCAATCAACAGGACATAATTAGGAGAAGTGTTTTATTCTCTCAACATAGCATCAACAGTACTTTATAGCAGGGGGTCTTAGTCTTTTTGTGTCATGGATCCCTTTGGCAGTCTGGCAAAATTTAGGCATCCCTTTTGTTTCATGTTCTTCAATGTACAAAATAAAATACATAGGATTGCAAAGAAAACAAATTATATGGAAATAAAGATCCATATTTTTCTCATCCAAGTTCACAGACCCAGTGAAATCTTATTTAATAACCACTTTGGAGGTCCCTTGAATCAGGAGATATTTCAAAAATCCTCCCCAAAGGCACTTCACCTTATGAATTCATCATGCCGATCAGGAAACACCCCTGATCAACTCCCTGGAGTTATAAGGTCAGCATCTGTTGTGTTGTATAATTTATAGCAATTCTATATTTAAAAGAAGAAATTGGAAATTGCGTACCTGAAGAAGTTTAAGATCACCTTCGTGTGTTTTTCGGTCATAGCATGGATA
The DNA here is from genome assembly GCA_023553655.1 of Myrmecobius fasciatus. Taxonomy (NCBI): domain Eukaryota; kingdom Metazoa; phylum Chordata; class Mammalia; order Dasyuromorphia; family Myrmecobiidae; genus Myrmecobius; species Myrmecobius fasciatus. The sequence goes on from JAJPUD010007727.1 coordinate 80,610, forward strand.
GGGAAACTCTTTCTTAATAGTCATAATCTGTTTTTCTGGCTCTCTTTTGGTTTTTGAGTGAGCTCCAAGAATAACTTTGGTACTTCTTTTTCTAAAGCAGATATGATGCCATTAGTATCAGGTAATTCCATTTAGTTGTTGCCTGTGCCATTTTTATTGATCTAGCCATGTTGGATGTAAGGCTGTATATTGTTTTTGTACATCTGCTATAGCTCATAAGGATGTGAAAATACTTGGAAAAACTCCAGAATGTTTTACATATCTAAGGTATTATAATTATTCATCTTATTTTCATTTTTTTTTGATAGGGTTAGAGTTCAGGTAGAAATGGTTCTAAGATAAGCAATATTTATTGTTCTCTGAACTATTGGACAATTAATTGTCCAATTGGTATTTAAATTAATCTTCTTAGTAGTAGTAATAGTAGTACATATCTGGCTAGTACTAATATATTAGGAGCAGCTAGATGAAGTGGATAGAGTGCTCAGCCTGGACTCAGGAAATCCAGCCTCAGACAATTACAAATTGAGTGACCCTGGGCAAATCATATAACCCTAATTTGTCTCATTTACATTTACATTTTTCAGAGACCCTGTAATCTTAGCTTCAAAGCCCATTTGAATAAAATGCCTGTTTGATGGAGATTAATTACTTCAATGTTCCATGCCTTCCTGGAGGAGAGGAAAGAGAATTCATAAGAGCTTGGGAGAAGAGGAATCCTGATTTTTCTGATTTCTAGTTTCAGACTTTCTTTAATTCACTGAAGGGAAAGAAGGACTGAGAAGAAGCTGATATGTAGACTTGAAGAATATCTGGAATATGTCTTCTTTTTTGAAACTGGAATGCAGAAGACCAGAATTTCTCTTCTCTCAAGCTGTTGCTAATTTCATTCATCATGTGGAAATGGAACATTGGACTTATTAATCTCCATCAGAGAAATCTTCAGCAAATGGGCTTTGAGGAGAGGGTTATATTCCCTTTTGGACCATGGACCTGTTCCTTTTTTGTCCTGGTGTGACAGGCTTATTCATTCATAGGTTGGTCAGGATTTTTTAACAGCAAAAGAAATGGGTTTAATTGGGGAATTCAAGGCCCCAGTTTTGGACTTCCCCAGAAAAACCAAGTAGACACAATGGATAAGAATATGGAAAATGTTGGGAAATGGGGGAAACCAGACTGGGTACTCTTGTACATGGAAGTTTAGCAATGAGGTCATAAGCCTTGAAAACACCCCCCAAAAAGAGAAATTTTATATTAGAAGTATTTTTTTTTAAAACCCGGGATTCTTTGGAGGATCAGTCTTCATTTCCTATGTCCCCTTTCAACCCCTGCCCCCAAACAAAAAAACAAAACAAATGACTTTATTATTCAAGTTTACAAATTGCAACATCTTAAAGACACATCTATTTTATCTAATACTATCATCTCAAAAGTCCCAATTCACATTCTGAACCCTTAACAGGACCTATAATAGCAACTTATTCAAAACTGGGTTCACTTGCCTATTAGTAAGTTTTTCCTTTTAGGAGGCAAAACATGTCTCTTTGCTCTTTCTATCTATTGCTTTACTTCCCTATTAATCTGCATGGAAAATCAGGGCAGTTGAGCAAAATTAATTAAGAAATATTTTGAAGGAGGCAAAGTGCTTACATTTCACAATGAGCTGCAGTTATCACCCAGTCTTCTTCGATCAGAGCTCCTCCACAGAGGAGCTTTTTGCCCTCATTAATGATTAAGGCCATGTAGGGTCTTGAATGTGGAGATACTTCATTGCCTCCAATTATATCCACACAGGAATCTGTTTGAAAAAAAAAGAAATAATTCAAATAATAAGTGGTGTCTCTATAACAATCTTTTCTGGAGGGATTGCATGGAAAAATTTTTTTTTTACTCCTCTTGGATATGATACACTGAAGTTTTCCATCTGGAAAGGATGGCCCACCTCCATTTCACTCACAAAGACCATGCTGATTTTCAGAGTAGGGTTCAGGTTGGAGTTGGGACAAGTCATTGGTCTAGTAATATCTGGAGAGCCAGGGGACAAATGGATGCCTGGGACAAAACAAATCTGTAGTTGTTTTTAGTAGAGTGAATAGTATTTGTGTGGAGCTGGGGTGCTTAGAGGAGCCTGAGTGTGATCCTGGGGCATGGGCTAGTTTTGAGGAGCACAGCTACTTGTTGCCCACAGACCCTGGCAAACTCCCTCAATGCAATGGACACAAGTAGGCCTTTGGGCACAAGTTGCCCTCCAAGTCTTTGGCCTGTAGAGTGATTTCCTTTGGCTACAGGGTTTTGCTTCTTGTACTTTCTCATTTGTGTTGTCATTGTTTAGTCATTTTATTCTATCCAACTCTTCTGATTTGCCCAAGTTTATACAACTAGTATGTCAGAGGTGGGATCTACACCCAGAGTTTCCTGATTCTAAGTCCTGTATTATCCCCGCTATGCTAATCACTCAACAAACATTTATGTGCCAGGAACTGTGTTAGGTACCAGGGTTATAAATACATAGAATGAAACAATCCCTGCTCTTAAGAAGCCTATAATCTAGCTTTTATACATGTACATATATACACAGTACAGAGTAATTTTAGTCATGTCTTTGTGACTCCATTTAAGGTTTTTTTGGGCAAAGATGCTGAAGCACTTTGCCATTTTTTTCTCCAGCTCATTTTACAGATGAGGAAACTGAGGCAAAAAGGATTAAGTGACTTAATCAGGATCACACAGCTAATAAGTATCCGAGACCAGGTTTGAGCTCTGAAAAGTGAGTCTTCCGGACTCCAGGCCTAGTACTCTACCTCCTGCACCACCTAGCTGTCCTAGATAAATCATTGCTTAAATCCTTTATCCCAAACCCCAAAAAGCTCATTGAGCAGCACAGCAGTGACTCAAGAATTCCCTAAAGGTGCATAAAACAGTTGAAAATCATCAAGTCAGGAGAGCCTCCCAACCCAAATCCTTATGCCCCTGTAGCTCAATTGCTGTGCTGTGATGAGATTTTACCTTGATCTTTCCAAGAAAAATACCTCTGTAATTGCATTATAATATCCTGACATAATAAAACCACCCCAAAGGTTTTCCTATTTTCATCAACTTTCTAATGGAAGTGAGAGAAGCCTGAGAGCTATTCAACAGCTTCTGTCTTCCTCTCTTCCCATCATAATGTTCTTTCTGATCTTGTCTCTCCTGTTGTGATCACACTAAGAAAGACATAGGATTAGGTTTGTATTTTTCAATTCTAGTCCAGAGTGGGAAAGCCTTGATTCAGCCTGTCATGGGACCACAGCTTTCACTTCCTAGGGGAGGGGATGGAATTCTACACAAACTAAACAAAAAATCTGCTTTTGTAAAATACCATTTGGGGCAATAGTTGGGAATTGTGTGAAGATATTTGCTTATGAGAATGGAGAAGATGAGACATACTAACAAGGACTTACTAGAGTAACCAACTGATAAGGCAGCTTGTTAAATATTCAGTGTGAGAATTTATACTTTGGAAATCTGCAAAATCTACTAATCAAGGTTTGACTTTTTTTTCTTCTGATTGTTTTTACTTAAAGGAAAGAATGTTAAAATCCAGACAACTTATAAGTGTTCTGTGGCTCCATTTTATTATTATTTTTGGAGAGCTTATTGTCAAACATTTGCCAGCACACCTCTATATACAGAGCTCTCATAACAGGATTGTGTAATCAGCCCTGTAACTTTGATTGTGCAGTTTCAGAGATTATTAGAAGCCTATTGCCAATTCTCCAAAATATTTCTGCAGGCCTACCGCATAATCCTTATAAATAATACTCCCATTATCCCCAAATAAAATGCAGTGCTGATTTTATTGGTCATATGCTATGGCCCAAGTAACAAAGAACCAGGAACTCGACTGATGAATGAATGGATATAGGGATCTCCCTTTACCACGGTGTTGTCATCTTCTCTACAACTTGATAATCTCAGAACATTGCCTACAACTAGTTTTCAACATTGTCCTTATTGACAAAATGGAATCTTAAAGCTGGCCTTGATACCCTTTTGTATTTTTCTAATTTATCTGAGCAGATAATGTCAGTGACTGCAATACCTTTTTTTTTTCCAGATAGGATGATGAAAACTTTTCCTTCTAAAATAGAAACATGTATTTAGTTGTCAAGAAAGAATGCTAAAAATGTAAAAGTCTGCAAGTTATGATAACTCCTCTCTTTTTGGCAGAAATAATATCAAGGTTTCCTCCTGCACATTTAAGTACTGGAACAAAAATAGGCGGAAACAGTCTTACCTCCAGGAATTAGCAGTAGGAATGTAACACCAGAGAGCAAAAACACAAAAGAAATCAAAGGCACGTCCATTTTTGCTGGCACTCACCTACTCCCAGGACTCCTTTTGAGCACTGATGCTCTCTAATATATACTGAAAAAATAAAATGAGGATGTGGTTTTTCTTTCACACCTCTTCTTGGTGTTAAGAAACAAAGCATGGGTGACACCAAGTGACAACCACCGATGACCAATCTTAGCAGCTATGAAATGTTTCTCCAATCTTGCATAAATTTACCAATAATGGGAAATAACAGAGACTTGGAATAGGGGGAAGGGAGAGGACCCCCTTTGAGTCAGAATACTACTGAAATTGTTCATTAGTATTGCTGATGTGACTTATTTTTTTTTTTAAAGGTAAAACGATACTGAATGTCTTGGATGATATTTCAAGGAATGTGATTTTAATTGGGAAAAGAAGATATTTTGAGATACAATAAATGTAGTGAAGAAAAATTATATGAGCAATCATCCGTCAGATTTTTTATAAAACATCTCTAGGAAATGTAAAGATGGATCAATTTGTTAGCTCTCAGTGAAAGAATATTCCTATCCATTTGCAGGCTCATAGTTCTGGTCTCTTGATTGCTTTCCCCTTTCTGGAGAGGGAGTTAGCTGTATTCTTGTCTGGAAGTGTTGGGGAAAAATAGATGGATTAGATCTGGAATTCTTAATCTGTTTATTTAATTATTGATTTCTTTGATATTCTAGTGAAGCATTCAGTGTAATCCAGTCTTCAAGTTTGAGGTGTTTTGCAGTTTATGCATGTTTCTGCTTGGTGGAAAGAAGGATAACTCAATGCTGCTGGACTGGGAAAGCTTTGGAAAGTAGAGGTCCTCATCATGTAGGGCTTCAAGAAGGGATATACATGGATCCAGACTCTGTATGGGACCAATTATAGAGGGCAGAGAAAAAAATGGCTTTAGAGAGCAACAGATATAAAAGAGATATAAAACAGGTATAAAAAAGGCCATATTTCATCATGTCCCTGATTTTCAGTTTACCTCCAGAGAGATTTTGGGGAATTTTCCTTTGGGCAAGGTGGGGACCCATTTCTTGGCTGAATTATCAAGTTCATTCAGTCTATTTCCTGGCATGTTGTAATCTATTCTGTTTTCTATCAAGTTGGATAAGTGAGTTTACTAGTTTTTCACTATTGGTGAGAGTCTTTCATGTAGTTCATAGTTGGTGGAAAGGAACTAAGCCTGTGGATGTAAGATTAGTGTAAGTAATCTCTGTAAAGGATAATGACTAGAGATGTGACTTGAATGTTTAAAAAAATCATGCCTTTAGACCAGAAATATCTGGAGGAAGGGGAGATAGATATTATTTTATTCTATTATTTCCCCTCTCAGGGAAGACCAGAATGGCCTTCCTTTTCTTGATTCCCTCCAGGCAGGAATTAATGTGTCCTTTGGAGAGCATTGGGCAAGATTTTATATCTAGTAATCTATATTTACATCTATATCATCTATATCTAAATACAAAACTTCCTGCAAGCTGTATTTAGACAATCCATAAACATAAACATATGTTAAACATACACTCTACATTAGAATCATGTTTTAAGTGCATAAAATAAAGTACATAGGATTATTGAGAAAACAAGTTTTGCTGATGTATACTTATCAAAGTATCAAAAAACAAGTCCATAAAGTTCTAAGACAATACAGATTCATGAAGACCTTTGAATTTGTATTTTTTAAAAAAATAATATTTCTGAGTCTGCAAAAATTTCTCAGACTGTTGCAAAACTTAAATATCTTGGAATTTTTTCCTCTCAAGGAAGGAATGTTTAACTGGAAAGAGAAAGCCAAATTTTGCCACTTCTATTCAAATTGGAGGAAAAGCTTTTCTAAGAATTATTGGCTTTAGCTTTTGAGGAAATATTAGACTCTAGTCTTTTAGAAACAAATTTATTTTTTATACTTGACAGGAAAATAAATATTAAATAGACACTTCTATGACTCATTAAGCTGTTCAGTGATGAATTTACAAGGCTCACCATTAACAGGTTGCTGACCTCAAACTTTTAGCTATTTCTTGTAAATTATGATTGAATTCTCAAATGTGACTGGTCTGAGATCATTCTTTCTGCTTTTCCTACAACTTAGAGACATGTCATAGGTTTCAGAAATGGAGATCTTTATTGCTAGTTTTGGTGGGGAGTCTGGTGGGTAATTGTTAATGTAGATTGTAACAACAAAAAATAAGATTGGTTAACCCATACTGACTGAAAAATCCTGAAAATTAGTGTTACTTCTTTTGCTTCTTTTATCATTACTATGGTTGATTTTATGTCAATAAAAAGAAAATGGAACTGCTGCTGGACCCACAAGCACTAAATTACAATGTTCATTCCCTGTCCTGTACCTAGGCATATGGTTTACACAGGGTAAAGTCTTAGGGAACCTTTCCTTTAATGAGAAAGGGTTAGGCTCTAATTACATAGGAAACACACATTTGAAAAGCACCAACTTAAAATAGAATTCAGTAATTTAACTTGTAACAACTATTACAACTGATGGAAAGATAACACTTAAACTTTATTAGAAAATAAAGTAGATTTTAGGACTTTTCATTAGGCATTTACATTTTACCTTAGTGAAAGGACCAAACAACTCTTGGTATATGACTGAAGTAAAATGGCTAAGACTGACTGAATAAAAACCATTTATTTAAGCACTATTTGATGGGCATTCTGTAAAGCACTGAGGATACAAGTATAAGTAAAAAAGATTTTCTCTGCCCTTAATTTATAATTTGATTTAATCAGATAAAACAACACATAGAGGGGATCTATGGTGTGTTTTTGAACTGAAGTTTTCCTGCTTCCAAATCTGGTGCTTCTTCCATCATGCCATTTAGCTGCCCCCCAAGATTATGCAGATCTATCCCCTAAATAATATTTGATACATACTAGGGAAAGGAAACATTAGAAAAGGAAGACAACCAAAAAAGTCCAGGTAAAAGTTTACCTAGTTAAGTCAATTTTTCACTGGAAAGAAGGTGGGAATGGCAGCAGGGTGAGAAGAAAGAGCATTATCTCTTCCTCTATCCTCTTTCAGAGGGAGTCTAGCAACAAGGCTTACTGTCTGCCACGCAGGAAGAAAGAGGCTGAACTGAAAAACATCTCTTATAACATACACAGAAGCCCATTCCAAGGTTACTGCTAAGGGAGTAGGAGAAGGACCAAGGAACTTGGTCTTGCAACATCACATCAAAATGCCAATGACTCCTTATTAGGTCATCTTACTTAATAGCCAAGATTTCTTTGTGAACCATCCTTTCTCTTATTTTGATAGATCCCACATCTTAAATGAAGCAGTTTCTTTTTTTTCCAATAATAGCTCTTTAATTTCAAAATACATGCAAAGATAATTTTCAACATTCACCTTGAAAAATCTTGTGTTCCAAATTTTTTCATTTTCTTTTCCCCTCCTTTCCTCTCCTAGACAGCAAGTAATCCAATATATGTTAAACATGTGCAATTCTTCTATGCATATTTCCACATTTATCATGCTGCACAAGAAAAATCAGATCAAAAAGGAAAAAAAATGAGAAAGAAAAAAAGCAAACAAACAACAAAAAAAGGTGAAAATACTATGTTGAGATCCACATTCAGTCTCCATGATCCTCTGTCTGGGTAGCTCTCTCCACCACAAGTTTATTGGAGTTGGCCTGAATCACCTCATTGTTGAAAAGTCATGTCCATTAGATCTGATCATTACATAATCTTCTTGTGGCCATGTACAATGATTTCCTGGTTCTACTTACTTCACTCAGCATCAGTTCATGTAAGTTTCTCCAGGCCTTTCTGAAATCATCCTGCTTTTCATTTCTTATAGAACAATAATATTCCATAACATTCATATACCCTAAGTTATTCAGCCATTCTCCAACTGATGGGCAACCACGCAGTTTCTAGTCCTTGCCACTTCAAAAAGGGCTGTCACAAACATTTTTACACATGTGGGTCCTTTTTCCTTTTTTATGATCTCTTTGGGATACAGACCCAGTAGAAACACTGCTGGATCAAAGGGTATGCACAGAATATTTGTCCTTTGGGCAAAGTTCCATATTGCTCTCCAGAATGGTTGGATCAGTTCACAACTCCACCAACAATGTATTGGTGCCCCAGTTTTCCTACATCCTTTCAATATCTATCATTATTTTTTTTCCTGTCATCTTTGCCAATCTGATAGGTGTGCAGTGGTACCCAATGAGGGCAGTTTCTGAAAGATTTAATTATAGTGATTACTTCTAGCCGCCAAGTCATCTGCTTACCAGCCAGTAAGGTCTTCCCCAGAGGAGGTCCCCACTGGATGGGGCTGTGTCCAGTTGTCCTGACCTATGTCTAGCCCTGGATCCAGATGGCTCCAAAGGTGAGAGTGATGCTGGTGACTTTGTATAGCCCTTCCTCAATACAATTCACTTGCAATTTGTGGCTTCTTCTTCTTCTTGTCATAGTCCTTTTCCAGAACTGAGGACTAACAACTCCAAAGGATGAATCTTATAACCCGAATTTTCCTAATTACCTAAGAATGAAGTAATAGGTAAGAGCTGAGAACTCTTAGTCCTCCTCCTCATTAAAATATCCATCAATCAGGGTTGCATTATCTTTCCAAGAGAGGTCCAAATGACATACTATTAGGCCAATCAGAAAAAAAGCTACACATAGGATTAAAAAGTGATCTTGTCCATCACTTTGGGTGGTACAGTGGATAGAGTGCAGATCTGGAATCAAGAAGACTTACCTTCCTAAATGCAAATCTGGCCTCAGACACTTACTAGCTGGATGACCCTAAGGAAATCATCTAACCCTGCTTGCCTCAGTTTCCTCACCTGTAAAATGAGTTGGAGAAGGAAATGGCAAACTGTCCAGTATTTTTGCCAAGAAAACCACAAATGGGGTCACAAAGAATTAAGCACAACTGAAACAATATATATGTGTGTGTTTGTTTATGTGTATATTTGTGTTTGTATTTGTATTTATATATGTATACATATATATGTAAATTTAAAATCCAAAATATTTAGGCTCTCCCATTTCCATGAGCTGAAATGAATACACAAGTAAATGTTTTTTATCCCTTGAAATTACCAGTAGAAAATTGTGATAAGAAGAAGAAAAAGGAAATTTCTATTGTTTTAAATTATTTACTAATGGTAAATATGAAAAACTACTTGGGTAATTAGTTTATAAATATGCAAACACACAGACACAAGATGTGGTTTTCATTTCTTTGTTCTACATGTAAAGGTTTTGACTAATTACTGGACACTGTTCTCCCCCAATTTCAGTTAGAATAAAGTGATTTTTAAAATTGCTTATGATTTGCCATGATTGTGATTGTCATGTCCTCCTAAATTAGAATTTCCTAATGCACAAATGCCATGTGCAGATGTTGAGAGTATGAAAAATTAATAAGAAAATAAAAAAAACATGAAAACAATGATATAGAATAGTTTTCTATGTTCTTTCTATATTTATATGTTCAATACTTCTTAAAATTTAAAATATATTTCATGTTTTTACTTTTTGTTCTTTCATTTCCAAATATATTACTTTACTAATGTTTTTCTAAAGAATCATCCTTTGTAACAAAGAATAAAAGAGAAAAAGACTATAGAAAACAGTCTAGCAAAACTAATCAGCACACAAATTAAGTCTAACAAAACATGCTGTGTTTCCTCTTACTATCACCCTCTGCAAAGGGGAGAAGTACCTTTTCTTCTTTGAGACAAATCTTAATCATTATAATCATATCCTTTATTTATTTATTTATTTTTGGTTCTTTCCTTTTACCTTATTGTAGTCCTTGTGTATATTATTTTCCTGGTTCTGCTCACTTCATTCCCTATTGGTTCAGTAGGGTTCCCATATCGCTCTGATTTCTCTGTATTCATTGTTTTCTATGGGGGTAATGATATTCCCTTACGTTCCTGTACCATAATTTATTGACTATCTTCCAACTGATGATTATATACTTTGTTTTCATTTTTTTTGCTACTAGAAAAAGTATAGCTATGAAATTATTATTGCTTCCAGCTTCACCACACCTTTGGTATATGGCTTCCTTTTTACACCCACCTATCAACTGCTTTAACACAAATCTTCTCTCATCTTCTCACACCTGGCCTATTACAACAGTCTGCCTTAAGTCTCTCTTTCTCATCCCCAACTTCATACTCTCCTGTTGAAGTGATATTCCTAAAGCATAGGTGGAACCGCATCACTTTTCTAGTCATTAAAATTTAGTGGCTCCCTTAGATAAAATATGAAGTCTTTGTTTTGACATTTAAGGTTCTTTACAAACTGACTCTTTCCCATCTGTACAGTTTTCTTATACTTACCCCTCTCACATGCTCTATAATTTAGTTACACTGGTCCATTTTATTGTTCCTTACATATGACATTCCATTTCCTGACTCCATGATTTTCTTCAATTCAGTAAACATTTATTAGGCACCTACTATGTGCCAGGCACTATACTAAGTATTGAGGGTACAAAAAAAGGATAATTTCTGCCCTCAAGGATTTTACAATTTAATGGGAAGACAACATGTAAACAAATACATATGCTGCAAACCATATACAGGATAAATACAAAATAATTAAAAGAGGATTTTCCCTCTAGAATTCCCACTGAAATTAAGAGAGGTTAGGAAAGGCTTCCTTTAAGAAAATGGAATTTTAATTGGAAGTTAAAGGGAGGTTAGTAGTTCAGATAGAGAAAGCAGGCTGTTCCAGATATAGGGACAGTCAGAGAAAATGCTTGGAGTTTAAAGATGAAGTTTTGTTCATGGAAAAACAAGAAGGCCAATAGCACTGTATTGAAGAGTACAAAGGGAGGTGTAAGGGGACTGGAAAGATGAGAGGAAGCTAGGTTATGAAGGGTTTTGAACGTTAAATAGAATCTTGATATTTGCTCCTAGAGGAAAAGAAAGCCATTATAATGTATTGAGTAGGAGTGTGACAAAATCCTAATGGTCTTCAAAGAACATTAACAAGGTGAACTCAGAAAGAGGAGTCTTTCTGTCTCCATGTGGTACCACTTAATGTTAATTGTGTTTTTTTAAGTCAATATGCTGCCTCAACCACTGATTTTTATTTGAGTTTGACATTAGACTAGATGACCCTTAAGATCCTTTTATAGATCTGTGACCCTACTTAATATTTAGGAAGCTATTACTGGTATTCAATTGTAATAGTTTCTTTTTATTTTGATGATTTTGTTACATAGAAGAATCTGTTTATATTGTGGAATGATAGGTGAAATCCCCATTAAATGATCAAAACTATGGTATATTTGTCTTGGCTTCCATGAGTGGGGGCTAACACTGCAGCAGGCTATATTCAGATCCAGTAAAGGCCTGCCCCCATTATTACTCTGATTTCCAATGCTGCTAGAATATATGCCATTGAACATAAAGGGGTGGGGAACTGTATATGATGATGTACACCTACAACCCTTGCTACTAGAATAAGGCTATTGAATCTTTTGAGCTCAGGACCTTGGGAAGAAGATCAAATGTCTACATTAAATCCAGCACCAATTTGATGAGTTGTTTAGAGTTGGGGGTTACTAGACTTTTAGAGAAAAAGCTGGAAGAGATCATGAATTTAAGTTGCTTGGGTCTACTACAAATTTGTGTTAACCAATTACAACTGGGTCCTCACTGCTGCAAGGTAATCTTTTTACACCTCCTTACTAACTCAATCCCATTCACCATAGTGACTTTTACAAACATTTTCACTTCTCTTGAAAACTCCCTTGGTTACTTTTCCTTCTCAATAAGAATCTTACCTCATATTTCACTAAAAACATAGAGACCACTTGCTGAGAGTTCCTTCTCCTCATCTTGCATCACTAAGACATCTTCTATAACTTTCTTCTCTTTTACCTCTCTGTTTAATGAAGAAGTGACCTTTCTTGCCAAGACAAATATTCTACATTTGTAAATGATTCCTTTCTACTCCATCTCCTCCAACAAATGGCCCACTCCATGATCTCTACTCTCTCACTTATTTTCAATTTTTCCCTGTGTGTTGTCCACTCTCCTGTTGTTTATAGACATGTTCATGTGTCTCCTACACTCAAAAGGTGACCTTGCATGGTTCTCTCTCACTTAAATCCCATTCACTTGCATGTCACGGCACCCTCTCCCTGAGGTCATGGTTCTCTTCAAGAATGAAGGACAAACAACAACAAAAGCAATCTTAACCATGAGTCCCCTAAGGTTTTGTTCTGAGTCTTCTTTTTTTCTTCCTCTAAACCAGGGCTTCTTAAACTTTTTCCACTTGTGACCCTTTTATACCTGAGAATTTTTTTACTCAACCTCAGGTATATAAGTATATAAAATAGGTATACAAATCAAATATTTGCTGATAGCAAATTATAATTTTATGACCCCCTATTTAATTACATACAATTTAAGAAATTTTGCTCTATACTATTTCACTTGGTGATCTCATTGACTTCCACGGACTGAACTATCATTTCTGTGCAGATAATTGTCAGGTTTGTCTATCCCTAATCTGTCTCCTGATCACCTGTCTTGCAATTCTAACTGCCTACCAGACACTTTGAGCTGAACATCCTGTAGACATCTTAAACTCAACATGCCCCAAACTGAACTTATTGTGGCTTCCCAAAGCTTTCTCCTCTTCCTAATTTCTCTATTACTGTGGAGGGTACCACCATTCTCCCACAAGGCTCATAATGTAGGTTTCTTCCTTGACTCCTCACTCACTTTCCTTTGTCCCTCCTCATCTTCTCTATGTCCAATCAGTTACTAATCCTGTTTTTACTTTCTTAGTTACATCTCTCATATAATCTTTCCTCTGACACTGCAGTCACTTTTGTGCAAACTCTCATCCCCTTATGTCTAACCATTGCAATAAGCTGCTGTTCGGTCTGCCTGCCAACCCATTCCCACTATGGTCTTTCTTCCACTCAGCTGCCAAAATGATCTTTCTAGACTGAAGGTCTAATCATGTTACTCCTCCTCCAGCCAATGATTCCCTCCCTTTTGTACACCCCTTTCTTCCCCCCTCAATGGCTATCTTTTTTTTTTTTCAGGGTTAAATACAAAAATCCTCTTTTTGGCTCTTAAAACACTCTTCCATAATCTGGCCCTCTTAAACCTTTCTAGTCACTTTACAAAACAGGCTACCTCTATTGCTAAAGCACTTTGTCACTCCTCCCAACTCTGGGCATTTTCATTGGCTGCTTCAAACCTGGATGGCTATTCCTCCTCATCTATGTCTCCTGGCTTCCCTGGCTTTCTCCAAGACTCAGCTAGTCTCACTCTGTAAGAATTATTCCCTGGGGGCAGCTAGGTGGTACAGCAGGCCCTGGAGTTAGGAGGATCTGAGTTCAAATGCACTTAGATACTTATTAGCTGTGAGATTCTTAGGTTAATCACTTAATTCTAATTGCCTCCCAAAACCCCACAACAAAACTAACCAAACAAACCAACAATAAAAGAAGCCATTCCATGTTTCCCTGAATGCTAGTGCCTTCCTTATATTGATTAAATCTATTTTATCTCATATATCTTGTTTGTACATAATTACTTGTGTATTAGCTCCCCCATTAGACTAAGTTCTTTGAGAGCAGGGACTTCTCTTTCCTATCTTGGTAACTCCAGCCTATAGCAGAAGTATCAGACTTAAAAGCTTTTATTCATGTTTATTGACTAACTGTAATTCTCATGATTCCTGACATTACAATTATGTACAGTAACATTGTTGTGGTTGTTTGTTACTGTTCATCCTTTGTTTTAGAAGAGGACCAATGACATCAGGAAGCTAATGTTTTGACTCTGGCATGAATTGGCTTTAAGTGAGACAGTTGCACAAAATTGTCAGCTTCACTCTCTCTCCCAGGACAAAAGCTAATTCAACTGGCAATGACCTGGGACATGATGGATAGCTTTGGAACAGATTGTTCTTATCCACCCTCTCCACCAGGGAAAGTTTTCACAAGTTTAGGGTAAACATCCCCCTAACTCATTGGTCTGTAGATTACCTTCTACCTGATTGATTTAGCTTTCTTGCTGAGATACTACAGCTTCTTGGAGCTACCAGTGAGAGCTGGAAGATACCAAAGGGCAGCAGCCTTGAAAAAGGCTCACCACAAATCCTCACTCCAGAGCTACTAGTCCTCCCTGGTCACCCAATACACTCCATAGCCATTTAATAAAGATTGTTAAATGAATGAATGAATTCTTATCATTAATAGAACAAAGATTTTCCCTAAGAATAAAGCATCTAATCTAATGAAGCCTTGTTTTTCCACCCAGAGTAGAAAAATATTTTGGACATAATCTATTTCAGATTCAAATATACTGGAAATAGTGAAAGTTGGTCCTATGAAATTGACAAAGTTGTGGCAAAGGCCCCCAAAAGCAAATGGTTATATTTGCCTCAAATTTCAGATATGCAGATAATATCACTCTGATGGCAGAAAGTGAAGAATAATTAAGAAGCTTCTTTGTGAGGATGAAAGAGGAGAGTGTAAAATCTGGCTTGAAGCTTAATATGAAAAAATCTGAGATTATGACAACCAATCCCATTACTTCCTGGCAAATAGAGAGAGAAGAAATGGAAGCTGGGGAACATTTTATCTTCTTGGGCTCAAAGATCATTGCATATGGTGACTGCAGCTGTTAAATTAAAAGATACTTACTTCTTGGAAGAAAAGCTGTGGACAGCATAAATATCACCTTGCCAACTAAGGACCAATAGTCAAAGTTATGATTTTTCCAGTGATAAGGTATTGCTGTGAGAGTTGGACTATAAAGAAAGCTAGAACTGTAGAATCAGTGCTCTCAAATTATGATGCTGGAGAAGATGTTTGAGAATCTCTTCAAAAGCAAAGATATAAAATCAATTAAATGTTAAAGAAATTAATTCAAACTACTCATTGGAAGGGTACATACTGAAGCTGAAATAAATACTTTGATCACCTTCTGAGAAGACAGGATTCATTGGAAAAAACCTTGATGTTGAGAAATATTGAAGGCAGAAGGAGAAGGGGATGGCAGAGGATGAAATGGATAGTGTCATGGAAACAATGAACATGAGCTTCCACAAATTTTGGAAGACAGAGAGGAAGGAAAGGTCTGTTATGCTATGGTCCATAGGATTATGAAGAGTTGGACATGACTAAATGAATGAACATCAAGTCTCAGATCAAAGTTCTACTTTCTTTATGAAGCCTGTTCCAGTTCCCTCAAATTCTAGTATCTTCTCCCCTAAATTATATTCTTAACTCTTGTAAATATGAATACATGTGTGTATGTGTGTGTGTGTGTGTATACACATTTTGTTTTTAGCCTTAGCATCTGGCACAATGCCTGGCATATAGTTGTGCTTAATAGTGACAATTGTTGATTGATGGATTCATCTGATAGCCTTTATTTTTTCAAGTTAGGGAGATAACAGCAACCTTTCCTAGAAGTCAAGTAATGAGTGTGTTTAGGGTAGTCTCAGTGAATGAAGTGCTGGTTTTGGAGTCAGGAAGCACTGAGTTCAAACTTCGTCTCAGATACTTAGCTGTGTCACAAGTCACTTATCCACTCTCAGTCTCAATTTCCTCATCTATAAAATTAGTGAAACAATTGCCTTTATCTCACAGAATTATTGTGAAGATCCAATGAAATAACATAGGAAAGCATTTTGCAAATCTTAAAGTGTTTTATAAATGCTGGAAGATAAGATAGTGTTACTTATATAACTTTGGTATCATGTGAGAGATAAGTGGTAACCTATCTAGTAAGTGATAGAATTTGACTTTGATCTTGGGTCTTCTGATTTCAAAGTTATCTGCTTTCCCCATTATACCAAGTTACTGGCTTTATGCTTACCCTCTAAACTCTGAAGTGAGAGAACATGACATTTTTCTCTTGGAGTTGGGGATGTAGTTTGGGCTAGAGGTGTTTGTGATTTGATTTCTCAGCAGTGAGAGGTCAAATGAGCTTAGTGTGGAAACTTTTCCGAAGTACCCTCCAAAGTATCATGTCTTCTAAAATTCAGTATCTCTGACCAAATGTACATATCTCAATGTTTGAAAGCTCAAGACAACTCAGATGGGTCCATATACTAGCTATCCTTTTTCAACTCCTCTCTTCAAAGAATACTCATTTCTGATTCTATTTTTTTTTTTTTTGCTCTTATTATATTCCTGCCTGATGCCTTGACCTTTTTAAGCTAAGGTCTTTAACAGGTCTTAGTTTGATGGAGGCAACCATCATTCAGTAATTGTTGTTGTTGTTAGAAATGAAGTAAAGAGTGGTGCATTTAACCTAATCAAAGAAAAAGTGAGGAAAAAAGTCAATCTGAGAGGGAAAATCTCTCAAGGGTTTCTGGCCCAAATAGAAACAATTGCTATTTACATTTCCTCTGAGACAATCAGTATTCAAATAAAGACTAAGTGGGGTTGGCTTGGAACCTTTTGTTGGCCAATCTAAGACAGACAGAGTGTTTTGGGCTTCAGGCCTGACCCTCAAGAAAGAGATGTAGCCAAGGACCCCCAAGATATATTCTGGGATATCATCAACCAAAATTACAAAACTGCAGAAAGGATAAGGGAAAAAGAAAAGGAAGAAAGAAAGAAAAAGAAAGGAAGAAAGAAAGAAAGGAAGGAAGAAGAAAGAAAAAAGGAAGAAAGAAAACATGAAAAAAGGAAGAAACAAAGAAAGAAAAAAAGAAAAGAAAGAAAGAAAGGAAAAGGAAGGAAGGAAAGGGAAAGAAGGAAGGAAAGAAAGAAACAAAGAAAAAGGAATCAAAAAGCAACCAAGAATGAGAATGGCTGGTCCTCAGTGGGGCAGCTCCTACTCATAGAGGTTGTTATTTGTCCTTCATTCTCAAAGATGACCAAAATGTTAGGGAGATAATGCCATGACATAAAAGAGAGGACATGACATTGACACAGGCCCCACCCAAAGCCTTCTTTAAGCCTGAACTCCTTTGGAAAAGAATTCTTCACCTTCTGTTCCCTAAAAATTTTCTCCAGATTGCAGATCTCGTCTTCTCTTAGAATTTTTCCCACCTCCTCTAATAGTCAATTTTTCTTTATCCAGAAGCTTCCCCTCTTATCTACAAACATGTGCCCTTCTTCCTTAAAAAATAACAAACAAACAACCTTCATTTGACCCTGCCATTTCTTCAAGATTCTTATATCTTTTGTTCCTTTCACAGGCAAACACTTGGAAAATTCCATTTACTTCATTTCCTTTACTTCCTCTCCATTTGCTTTTTAAAAATGTTTTATTTATCATGAACTTAATAGTCAACAAACAAACATTTCAAGATATGAAGAATAAAAAAACTGAACTTTTTCTATGTACAGTTATATATGCATGTGTATTATATGTATGTATGTATGTTTTTAGAATAGGGGATTGATATGTTATTTCATTAAGATAGGGAACTCTAGAATCCATGTGGAAATGCCTTCAAAACATTTATCTTTAATGATTTGACAGTGTGAGATAATAGAACTTAGCCTTGTTTTAAGTTGCTTTTTTTTCTTCTTACTAATGATTTGGAACATTTAAAAATGTAGTTGTTTATTTCTTTAAGAACTGAAGGATTTAGCATAATCACAACTTTCTCTGATAGAGAATTTCTTCTACTTCCAGGTTTCCTATGTAATAGGATTAAAGCATATGACAGAGGGAAAGCAGCCCTGGCTTTGGATCCAAAACACCTGGGATTTGAATCTTTGATCTATTGCCATTGACTATGGTATGACCTTGGATAAATAATTTAACCTTAGTAAGCATTAATTTTCTCATCTATAAAACCAGAAAATTATATTAGATGACTTCTGATTTCTCTTACAGCTCTACTCTATCCTGATGCTTCTAACATAAACTCATTATTCTTTTTTTAGGCTAAATAGATTTCAGAAAAAACCTGGAGAGACTTACTGTGAACTGATGCAAAGTGAAATGAGGGGAAGCAATAAAACATTGTACACAGTAACAGCAATATTATGAGATGATCAACTATGAATGATTTAATTTTTCTCAACAATACAATGATATGATTTCAAAGGACTCACAATGGAAAATCTTATCTGTATCCAGAGAAAGAACTGATGGGCTCTTGAATGCAGATGTTAAGTATACTTATTTTCACTTTTTTGTGCACGTGTGACTTTTCCCCCTTTTAGTCTGTTTCTTCTTTTACAACATGACTAAGGTAGAAATACGTTTTGTATGATTGCACATATATAACTTATATCAAATTGTTCACCAGTTTAGGAAGAAGGAAGGAGAGAGAAAACTTTGGAACTCAAAATTTTAAAAATGAATTTTGAAAATTGCCTTTACAGGTAATTGGAAAAAATGAAATACTATTAAAAAAACAAAAGGCTTTTGCTTTTAGTAGTTTAAAAGAAATAAACAAGGATTAATAAAATATCAAAGCAATGAGGAAAAGTCACAAAGTTAAAAGAATTCTTCAAAAGGCTGTTCTTCATTGGAATATAAATGAAGTAGATCCAACCTTTCTTGTTTCCTGTTCTCTTTCACTGACATCGTCTTTATTCTTATTGTAAGGGATTTCTAAACTCCTGAACAAAACCTTTTATCTCTCCTTATATTCTCATGGCTAGTTTTTTCATATATAAAATGTCATATATAACAATATGAAATCCATTCTTAACTTTAAGCAAGTTGTACAGAAACAAGCAGAGGGTTGGATTTGGTTTTATGTGTCTTAGAACTCTGCTCAGGCACTGTCAAAAAACTAGAACCTGCCCTACTGCCATTTGGGAAAAAAGCAGGTTCATTTGTTTCTGAGAGACATCTGATAGAGTGATTTCACAATCCATAAAAAAGCTTTCCTGCACAATTGCCTAACCTATCTTTTCTTACGCTTTCATGGACATTTCTGGTAGCAGGGACTGTGCTGTGGCAGAAGTTCTGGAGACCAATGTGTTCCTTTCCATACTATTTGTCGATTGTTAGCAGAATGTTCTTGTTAGCACCTCTCCTTTCTCCTTCCTTTAACAAAATCACTGATCTAGTAATTTGTTTTTAAATTACTTTTGTATTTCTTCTAATCTCTACCCAAGGAGTCATGTCATATAATAGAAAAAAAAAGATTTCAGCAAAAACAACCAACATGTTGTTGTTGAGCCTGAGTGTGTATATACTCTGTTCCCCCTATATTGTTCCCTTTTGTATAGACTCTTTTCCTTTCAAGGCTTTGCTTTTTGGTCACTAATAAGGAGAGAAATGGTCTTTTCTAGTGACTTGTCACAAACATCCACATCTAGAATGGGCTCTTATATAGATTCTGCCCAGGGAATTAGACAGTACAATGGATAGAGTGCTGGATTTGACCTCCAGAACACTAGAGTTCAAATTTGATCTCAGATACAGAATCACTTATGGGATTCTAGACAAGTAATTTAACCTCTATTTGCTTCCATTTCTTCCTCTGAAAAATGGGGATAATATCAGAGCTTACTGCCCAGGATCATTATGAGAATAAAATGATATAACATATATAAAAAGTTCTTAGTACAGTGCCTGATCCATAGTAAGCACTTTATAAAAATTTCTTCACTTTCCCTTTCCCTTACCCAGATCCAGAATGTGGAATGTAAAGATTCCATTGGAGCAGGCTTCCCTAAGTTAGGGTCCAAGGACAGTCAATAGGAATATGGGTAGATTTCATGAGGCTCATATATTTGGAAAGGGAAAAATCAAATCTTTATTTTCACTTATCTCTAATTGAAATTGATATTTTTCTTCATTATTTTGTAGGGGGGGTAGATGAGCCTACCTGTCTCAAGTAATCGCACTGTTGATGGGTACAGATGCTTTAACTAACTCCATTTCCAACCTGAGCTATTTGATTCCTCCTTAAGCTCCTGGGGGCTCACCATAGTGGTTATAGTGGAATTCTGTCATAGTGGAATTAGTTAGGCCATCTGATCAGTTTTACAGCTCAAAACCACCATGTTCAAAATATCCAGCATCTTCTGCCTTCCCTAATAGCACTAATCCTGGTTAGTGCCATCATTCCCAGTTTATTTTTTTCAATTATTTTAATACATTATGATGAGAAGTCCATAGGTTTATCAGACAGACTGTTAAAGGAGTACATGACACTAAAAAGATTAAGAACCCTTGCTACTGAATGGAGTTGAATGGCTAGTCATGTAAATTTAAATTCCATAAGCTCTCTGAGTCACAAAACTGGTCATTTCTTTTGAAAAGACCCTTTGCCCCCAATGCGAGGGACTTTGTTCTTAAGATAAAAAAGGGGGGATTGAGACTTATCTGCTAAAAATATTCTTAGCTGTTCTATTTGTAATAGAAATACTGGAAGTAACTTACATGTCCAGTAGTTGGAAAATAGTAGAATAAATTATAGTATTAATGTAAGGAACTATTCTATAGATTAGTTATTATTATATTATATTATTAGATCAGTTATAGAATTATACATTCTATAGATTGTAACTCATATGTGCCTGTACATTTGGTATAACTCTTATTTACCCATCAGTCCTCTGCAGAGTGCTTTCAGAGGGTTATGGATTTTTTTCTTTTATTTTCTTGATATTGTGTGGACACTAGTGGAATATGCAGGCTCTTTGTTCAACAAAAGTAAACTTGCAGTATGTAGCAGAAAGAGTTGGGGTCAAGAAATCTGACTTCACAGCTGTGTGATGTGAGATAGATCACTTAACATTCTGGGCCTCAGTTTTCTTATTCAAAAACAAAAAGTTTGGACTAGCCATTCTCTCCAGCTCTAAAGCTCTTTGAGTCTATGAATCTTTTTAAAAAGTTCCAGCTTCTTCATTGGAATACTCTTCACCAAACACAAAGAACACATAAATATAAATGATCTGTGTCTTGGAAGAAAAGCTAGGGAGATAGTGTTACTTTTTGGGACTTTACACCATCTTCATTCTGGCATGAAGGGAGTTTTGGGTGTGTATTGGATTTAGGATCAGGATGTGGAACTCTGGATATCTATTGCTGAAATATTTTCATAGAATTGAGATGCTGTTTTTCTTTTTCTTTTTTTTTTTAATAAAGCTTTTTATTTGCAAAACATATGAGTGACCTTTCAACATTGACCTTTGCAAAAAAAACTTTTTTTTCCCCAAGCTTTTCCTTTCCCTCCCCCCACCCCCCA
>JAJPUD010007728.1:0-78519 GCA_023553655.1 Myrmecobius fasciatus
TGGAAAGAAAGGACATGTTTTCAAGGAAGGATTCATATTTCAAAAGGCAGAGTAATTGAATGTAGGAGATGATTCTTAAATTTTTATAATTTTGTATGCCTAACACAGTAAAGTATCTTGCAGACGACAAAATTGTTGATGATTGTTTAATTAAATTTAATATTTCTTATTCTGATCTTTTGACATTTTGACATCTTGACATCTTTTTGACTAGTACTGGCTCTAAAATTGCCTAAAAAATCTTGTAATAGACTAGCTTTTTTATAGTTCTTCTGCCATCTAAGTTTTCTATAACAGGCAAGTCATGAAAATGTTGACTGTAAAATTCTGAGGTTCAGAATGATGCTTGTGGTGTAGTAAGACAACAGATGAGATCAGGCAGCTTAGGTCTCAATTTCCTCCTTTGCAAATTCAAGCTAATATTTGATATACTGTAAAAATGACATTTATTGTGTGATATCTATTAGGGATAACGAGGAGGACTAGACATATGTTTCACTGGAATAGAGACAGTAAGAGGAAGAAGGTCCCTCTACCAATGTAGATTAGCACTTTCTCGGAGAATGGCCTAGATCACGGAGGCCTTAAACAATTGAATTAGGATCCCACAGCTAGTCTAGATTTGAGGCCAGACTTGAACCAGGATCTTCTTACTTCCTAGTTCTCTATCTGCTCCAGTGAAAAGATATATAACATGTTCTGTAATCATAAAATACCACAAAAGAATGAATATAAAACCATAAAAGAAAAGCTAGCCCATTTCCAAGAATTCTTAGGCAATTTAAAAACCAATATTAGTAAGATTGCCAAAGGATCAGAATAAGAAATATTAAATTAAACTCACTAATTATTGACTATTTCTGTTACATACAAGATACTTCACTATTTGGTGGGCAAAGTCAAAAATCATGTGAATGAATTCCAAGGATGCAAAAAGCTCGAGTTAAAAAATCTACTGTTTATTCCTCGAGTCCTGATTCTATTTTACTCTTCCTCATCTCTCATAATCAATTACTCTGTCCTATGAATTGCTCTCTTCTCCACCACATACTCCAAGTCTGTTCCTTCTCTATTCCCATCACCACCTTTATATGGTGTCCCCTTATTAACTTTGTAGAATATTGTAATTGTCTCCTTAATCAAAACTTAAGATTCTTAGCTGGATAGCTAGGTGGTGCGGTGGATAGAGTGCCAGGCCAGAGCTCAGGAAGACTTTTGAGTTCAAATTCAGTCCCAGACACCCCCCAGCTGTATGAATGCAGGTAAAATCACTTAGCATTATTTGTCTCCATTGCTCATGAGCTGAAAAAGGAAATGGCAAATCACTCCAGTATCTTTGCTAAGAAAATCCCAAACGGGGTTACAAAGAGTCAGACACAATTGAAATGGCTCAATAACAACAATGATTCTTGGTCCTCCTTTTCTATTCTATTCTCTGCAGCAGACAATTCTTTCTTTTATAAAGATTCAGTCAAGTCACTCTTCTGGTCAAAAATCTTCATTAGCTCCCTGTGGAATACCAAGTAAAAATCAAACCTCTCTGCTTGATTTTTCAAGGCCCAACATAATTTGATATTATCTTACCTCTGGACAAATTAGGTAAATAAAATGTCAGGCTTGTAATTAGAAAGACTCCTGTTCCTGAGCTCAAATCAGGTCTCAGACACTATCTAGTTGTGTGATCCTGGACATGTTACTTAACCCTGTTTTCTTCAGTTTCTCATCTATAAAATGAGATCCAGAAGGAAATGGCAAACCACTTCAGTATCTTTGCTAAGAAAATCCCAAAATGGTACCACAAAGAGTTAGATATGACAGAAAAGATTGAATGATAAGAAGGAGAAGGAAAGCTTTTTAAGTCTTAATAGAGAGAGAGCATGTACTCATGTGATTATAGTGGGGGTAGGGAATTCTCAAGTCAGCCAGTCAATAATCAATAAGTATTTATTAAATGTGGGTAGCTAGGGGGCACAGTGAATAGAGCATTGGGTTTGGAATCAGAAAGAACCAACGTCCAGAATTTAAATGTGTCCTCAGACACTTACTAGCTATGTAACCCTGGGTAAGTCACTTAATGCTGTTTGCCTCAGTTTCCTCATCTGTTAAATGATCTGGGGAAGAAAACAATAAGCCACTCCAGGACCTTTGCCAAGAAAACCCCAAATGGAATCACAACAATTTGACAACAGAACCCTCTTACTTTTCTAACCTTATTTCATATTTCTACCCATCATGCACTAAAAGTTCCAACTAAACTAGTCTATATTCTGTTTCCTAAACATACCCTATCCTTTATCACTTTCAGAGTCTGCTCACAATACTGCTGATAACTAAAATATCATTTCTTCATCCTTTACCAAAAGAAGAAAAGTCCATTGTCTAAACACAAAATTCCAGCCTAGGTAATCAGTACCAGTATGACCTTGGATTTTGGTTCACCATCTTTAAAATCAGAAACTTGGATCTTCAAAGACCTGGATCTCTAAATTAGTTCCAAGATGTAAAACTCACAATCCTTTGATGATATGAAATGCTACTTCTTCATACCTGGAAGATTTTCCTGATAATCATGGAAGCTAAGAACCCTTTCTCCTACAGTCTCATACAGCACATGGCTTTGGACTTCTCCAATGCATTTAACAAGTATTATCTTGTGATAGAGATTTTTTTGTGTGTTTCTCTTATCTCCACAGATTAACCTGATCATTGTTCAGACTTAACTATTTCAGCAGTTATAAGCAGCATCATTCTTTTGTGCCCACGGTCAATAATCTCAGAGGCTTCCTCAACTCTTCCCAATCCTTCTCTGTCTATATGCAATCAACTTTCAATTCTGGCTGCTTCTCTCTCTCTACATTTCTTGCATTGGTGTCCTGTTCTCTACTCATACTGCCATTAAAATCATCTTTCACCTAGGCTACTTCAACCTCCCTGCTTCAAGGTCTCCATCAACAAGGATCTTCTTCTTGTCAAAAAATTTTCCTGAGCTACACATCTGATCAGATTGTTCTCCTGCTACAAAAACCTTCAATTGTTTCCTACTGCTTCTCCAGTAAATACAAATGAATCTTCTAATCCTCTTTAAACATTTCTAATCAGATTCCAATTGTCCTTTTCAACCTTATTTTATAAAACTCTACTTCATGCATATCACATTCAAGTTAAACTGGCCAACTGGCTGCTTCCAAACTTGACATTCTTTTTTTCTTAAGTTTTTATTTTTAATTTTTATTTACATGTTAGTCACGCTATAAAAGAAAAAACAGACAAGAAAAACACAAGAAAAATCTGTATTCAGACTCCATTAGTTCTTTTTTCTAAGGATGGATAGTATTTGTCATCATAAATCCTTCAAAGCTGTCCTGGATTGTTGTATTGCTGAGAATAGCTAAGTCATTCACAGTTGATTATCCTAAAACATTTCTATTATTATCCGTTACTATGTACAATTCTCTCCTGGTTTTACTCATTTCATTTTGCATCAATTCACAAAAGTCTTTCCAGGTTTTACTGAGAGGATCTAACTTATTGTTTCTTATAGCAAAATAGTCTTTTGCCACAACTTATTCAGTTATTCCCCAATTGATGGGCATCCCCTCAATTTCTGATTCTTTACCAACAAAAAAAGCTATTTTAAGTGTCTTAGTATACTGAGATGCTTTTCTTTTTCTTTTTATCTCTTTTGGGATATAAACCTAGTAATTAATGGTTATTGTTGGGTCAAAAGGTATACACATTTTTATAGCCAATTGCATTTATGTAATGGTTGAATCAGTTCAAAACTTCAACAACAATGAATTAATGTCTCAATTTTCCCACATATTCTCTAATGTTTGTCATTTTCCTTTTCTATCCTATTAGTCAATCTAATGGGTATAAGATAGTACCCTCATTATTTTAACTTGCATTTCTCTAATCAAGAGTGATTTAGAACATTTTCTCCTATGTCTGTAGACGGCTTTGATTATTTCAACTAGAAACTGTCATATTATTTTTTATTCTTTATCAATTGAGGAATGATTCTTGTTTCCATAAATTTGATTCTTTTTATATTATTTGAGAAATGAGAGCTTTATCAGAGAAACATACTTTAAAATTTTTTTTCAGTTATAATTGCTTACTACATTTCCCTCTAACCTATTCCCTCCCATTTATTCTTTTCTCCCTCTCCTTTTACCCTGTCCCTTGTCAAAAGTATTTTGCTTATGATTTCTATCTCTCTTAATCCATTCTCCTATATGCATGCCTCCTTTCTCTTATATGTCCTTTCCCTCTTACTTTCTTGTAGAGTAAGACAGATTTCTATATCTAATTATAGGTGTATACTATTCCCTCTTTGAGCCAATTCTGATGACAGTGAGGTGCAAGCATTTTCTAATACCTCTCCCATCTTCCTCTCCACAGAAAAGGTTCTTTTGTGATTCTTGTGTCAGATAATTTACCCCATTCTACTTTACTTTTTCTTCCAGTGCATTCTTCTTTCTTATATTTTGTTTGTTTTAGATATCATCCCATCATATTCAACTCACATCTGTGTCCTCTGTCTATATACTCCTTCTAATTGCCCTAAAAATGAGAAAGTTCTTATGAGTTATAAATATCATCTTCCTATGTAGGAATATAAATAATTTAACCATATTATGTCCCTTACAATTTTCCTTTCCTATTTACCTTTTTTATGCTTTCAATTGAATCTTGTATTTCAAAATCAAATTTTCTATAACTCTGGTCTTCTCATCATGAATGTTTTAAAGCCCAATTTCACTGAATATCTACTTTTTCCACTTAGTTTTGCTCAGTATGTGAATTTTGGTTGCAATACTAGCTCCTTTGCTCTCTGGAATATCACATTCCAAGCCCTTTAATCCTTTAATGTAGAAACCGCTAAATACTGTGTTATCTTGACTATGGCTTCAAAATACTTGAATTGTTTCTTTCTGGCTGTTTGCAATATTTTCTCTTTGATCTGGGAGCTCTGGAATTTGACTTTAATATTCCTGGGAGTTTTCTTTTTTGGGATCTTTTTCAGGAGGTCATTGGTAGATTCTTTCAATTTCTACTTTACCCTCTGTTTCTAGAAGGTCAGGGCAGTTTTCTTTGATAATTTCTTGAAAGATGAGGTCTAGTCTTTCTTTTTGATAACGGCTTTCAGGAAGTCTAATAATTTCTTGACAACCTCTTGTGGATCTATTTTCCAAGTCAGTTGTTTTTTCCAGTGAGATATTTCATGTTGTCTTCTATCTTTTTTTGCCTTATTGTTTCTTCATTTCTCATTTAAATAATTAGCTTCTACTTCCTCAATTCCAATTTTCATGGATTTACTTTCTTCAGGAAACTTTTGTATTCCCTTTTCCATTTGGCCAATTCTATTTTTTAAGGAGTTCTCTTCAGTGGATATTTGTATATCTCCATTTGGCCAATTCTGTTTTTCAATGCTTTATTCTCTTCATGGATTTTTTTGTACTTCTTTTACTATTTGGCCTATTCTTTATTTTCTTCAGTATTTTTTGTGCCTCCTTTGCCAATTTTTCATGACTTTCTTGCATCACTCTCTTTTCTCTTCCCAATTTTTCCTTTACTTTCCCTTCTTGATTTTCAAAATCCTTTTTGAGATGTCCCATGGACTGGGACTAATTCATTTTGGTTTTTGAGGCTTTGGATATAGGAATTTTGACTTTGCTGTCTTCACTGTGTTTTGATATTCCTTGTCACCAAAGGAACTTTCTACAGTCAGAATTTTTTTCCAAGGGTTTGTTCATTTTTCCAATCTATTTCTTGACTTCTAACTCTTTGATAAAGTAGGGCTCTGCTTTTAGAGTGGAGGGTGCACTGTCCCAAGCTTCAGGGGTTTGGACAGTTATTTTCAGAGATCCTTCTAGGGACCCATAAGTTTCAGTTCTTCCAAGGTGATATGATCTAAGAAGAAATGTATTTATTATTCTCCCAACCATGTTCTAGTCTATGAGGTACCATAAGTCCTCTTCTCTGTCCTGGAACAGTGGTAAGGGTCCCTACTTCTTTGCAGTCACAAGTTCTAAAGTGCTAGTGCTCCTCCTTGCCCTGAGAGTGCCACTCAGGATTGCAACCTGTATCTGAGTATGAGCAAAGCAACAGATTCTTGCCCTCAGTGCCAGCAAAGAGACACCTGTAATAACCCTTTGAGCAATTGTTAGCTCCCTTACTACCTATGGGCTGAGAAGCCCAAAAGTAGCCACTCCTTCTGTTGATTCAGTGGTTTCTAAGACCTGCTCCTGGTTTGCTGGATCTGGGTCTCTATTGACTCAACCTGCACTGGACTGTACTCTACTCTAACCCTTTTCTGCCAACCTTCTAAGTTGTTTTGGGCTAGAAAATTGCTTCATCCTGTCCCTTTTTTGTGGTTCTACTACTCCAGAAACTGTTTAGGGACATGATTAAAAGATTTGAAGAAGAATGGGGGAGAAAGCTCAGACATGTTACTGCATCTTGCCTTTGCCCCTTTGGCATTTTTTTTTCATCTCCACATCTTCTGATTCTGCCATCCCTGTATGAAATGCATTCTTACCTCCGCTTCTCAGAATCCGTCTCTTCCTCAAGGAACAAATTGTATCCTTTGCTACAAGAAGCTTTTCCTGATCCCTGCAGGAGGTAGGGTTCTCTCCTTCCTTGTCAAATTATCTAGAATGTCCTTTGCTTATTGTTTCATGTATCTCCCTCCAATAAAATGTAAGCCTCTCCTATCTATTTGCTTTGTCTTTGTACCCCAACTACCTAACATAGAGTCATTCACACAGCAAATACTTTTAAAAAAAAAAGTGTTTGTTGCATTGGATTTGGGCTAGGTTGCATTGAATCTGATTGTGTAAGATCATGCATGTGCTTAGTGGCAGAGAGATATTCAAATTAATGCCCCCTGATTTATGGAACAAATGGTCTTTAGCATCATTACTTGCTGTATCTTAGGAAAGTCATTTGAACTCTCTCAAAATGTCTTTGTAGAGCAATTATGAGGCACTGTGCATAAAATGTCAAATCTGGAGACAGAAAAATTTGAATTCAAATCCAACCTCAGACACTTACTAACATGTGACCCTGGGCAAATAACTTAATCTTCTTGCCTCAGTTTCCTCATCTGCAAAATGGGAATATAATAGAAACTACCTCCCAATGTTGTTTTGAGGATTAAATGAGATAATCATTGTAAAGCACTTAACACAATGCCTGGCATACAGTAAGTGCTATATGATCCTAGGCAAGTTCCTTTCCCCTATTTGTCTCAGTTTTCACAACTATAAAATAAGCTGGAGAAGGAAATGGTAAACCACTTCAATATCTTTGCCACGAAAATCCCAAATGGTATAAAGCAGGATACAATTGAACAATAACAATATACCTATGTATTAATAAATGTTAACTAATATTATTATTGTTGCTATTTTTATAAATTTGAATTATTACACATCAGCTTTCTGTCCTGAGGGACAGAAAATATTATGATCAAATGACCTACACTGAGTAGCTATTAAAAACAAGAATTTCCTGAATGCAAAAGAAAATCAATTAACATTCCGGAATAATCCTAAGATTCCTTGTACTTTGTTTTGCATCTCTCAAATGTATTTAGCCCACAATGGTGTGTGTTAGAGCTCTCTCTTGCTATCTAATCCCCATACCAGATTCTCAGCTCCATGGAGCCAAGGAATGCCTAGCACAGTGCTCTACACACAGCAGTTTTTTCATAAATGTTTGTCATTTGTTGATAAATAAAAGTACAAAAACTTCCCCAAGGCATTAAATATCAAGGAAGCCTTTGTCCTAGACTCTGATCAGAACTATTATCCAGCAGACAGAAGCATTTACAAGCTGGTTACAACCAGTTGGCTTCTCTTTCTAAAGGATGTCTTATAATGTGTTGCAGAAGAACACTGTTGTTATTTTGAATTAAAAATAAAGGGGGGGGGAGCAGAATCCAACCTTTGGATTTTCAGTCAGAAAATTCTGCTTTAAAAAGAAAAATCTAGATATTATTTATCAACTGGTCATGATGTGCCAAGATGTATGGCTGTGGTAAATTATTTAATGTCTCTGAGGATAATATTATATTATTTGTACTCCTCTTTCTAGGCCACATGTAAATACCTTAGCTGGTATCTTCAATTTATTTATACCAGTATTTTTAGTGGTGGCAAAGAACTATAAATTAAAGTGATATCCCTTAAATGTGAAATGTCTCAATAAATCATGGTATACAAATGTAATGGAATAAAACAACATTAAAAGTGTGGTGGGTTTCAGAGAAACTTGAAAAGGCTTGCATGAACTCATATAGAGGAACCAAGAGAAAAAAAATATACATTAACTATAGCATTAACCCTTTAAAGAAAAAACAGCTTTGGAAGATTTAAAAATTATGAAAAATGAAATAAACACAACTCCAAAGGAATGAAACTACCAACCTCTATAGAAAGATTCAAAATGAAACATACCTTTTTGAACATGAAAAAAACAGGTTGGCTTATTCTGCTTGACTGTTTTATTTGTTACAAAGACTGAACTGTTGTTTTGTTTTTGTTTTTTTTCAGTGGGACTATGGGAATAGCAAACAATAAGGTTGCCAAAATTAGAAAAGAAGAGAGGGTCATGAAAACATGTTTTAAATCCCCAGAATTGAAGAAGATCAAAAGGAAACAAAGAGGGCAGCTTTGAAAGTAACATGTGGAATTAATTACATTTTTAAAAGCAAGCTATATATAGTAAAAATTCACACTTTCCAAATAACCTTATTTTCTGTTCTACTTTGTATGTGGAAATATTTTTTAGGTGTTTGTAAAATTCAGAATTTTAAAAATTAAATTTGAAAAGTTCTGCCTTTGGACACTTATCCAATTCAAATTCTCTAGACCTATTTCCTCATTTATAAAATGACAGGATTGGATTAAATGACTTCTGAGAACCTTTGAAGTTCTAAACTTGTGACCATCTCTGAGCCTCAGTTTAAACATCTTTATAATGAAAACTGTAATATGTTTTGTTATGAAACTCAGATGGTATATATTTATATATTTGCATATACGTATATGATATTTATATATGTAAAATTTTAAAATATTACATAGGGATCAGTTATACTCCCCATTTTATAAGATTATTGTGATATGGTACTTAAGGTACTTTCCAAACTTTAAAGTACTATATTAATGTCCATCAGACCATATTAAAAGCTAAGTTGGTGATTCCAACCTTTTTATATAAGGATTTTTTGGTTGTTTGTATCAATACAAATGATAAGCAAATAGGAGGCAAAACAAAGTGTCTGTGAGACTTGAAGAGGAAGGTCATTCCAATGATTGCTTTAATTTCTTCTTCATTGGTGGTGATTTTATCCTTTTCATTTTCAATACTGAATTTTTGGCTTTCTTTTTTTAAAATCAAATTAACCAATGCTTATTTTTTTCATAAAACCCACAGAAGTTCATTCTAGATTAACTCAAAGGATTGTGGGAATTAGGAAAAGTGTTCTGAAAGAAGTAACATGTGAGTTGGTCTTTAAAGGATGGGTATAAATTCACCCAGAGAAGGTTGAACTACCATGTCAGTTTTTTTTCTTTATTCAGGTTTTCTTAAATGGCAGGTAATCAGGCAGAATGGAATTCAATTCTAAAAACTGAAGCTCTACAACCTACTTTTCCTTAATTTGAGGTGAAAGTTTTGTGTGCCTGAATAAACAAACTGTTCAAGCAGAGAGATTAAACCATAGGTCACTGGTTCATAGAATACTACCATTGGAAAGGCCTTTACAGGTCATCTGGTCCAATCCCTTGATTTAACATATGAGGAAATTGAAGCCATGCAAAAAAGGGCTGTATTTTGCTCAAGCTCACAAATACAGTAATAAATAGCATGGTTAGGTAGAAATCAATTCATGAAGAAATGGAAGTTAATAATTGAATCTGTGGATATTTTTCAAAAAAAAAATCTCCAATGTCTATATCTACATATCTATATCAATATCCAAAGATAGATATAGATATATCTCACATATAAGAGATATGAGATATAATATAGATATAGTATAAAAAAATCTCTTATACATGAGATAGTATAAAAAGCTCTGCTGAGGAAAAATATTGAGCCAGTCACTTTAAGTCTCTGGGCCTCAGTTTCTTACAGTGAAAAATGTGGAAAATAATCCTTGCATAATCTCTTTCACACAGGTGCTGTGATGCTCAAATGGGAAAATAAGGGTAAAGCACTTCTATAGAATCTCAAAGTTGTCCAAGGACTTAGGAAATAACCCTAGTTAATCACATCTAGTATATTAATTCCCTCTACAATATTCTTGAGTGATCAAACATCCACCTGAGAAACATAGGAATTCCTTCTATCTTAGGGCCACTCATTCTAATTTATAGATAGCTCAAATTGTAAGGAAAGTCCTTTATCTTGAAACAAACCTGCCTCTTTGGAACCTCCATGCCACTATCCATGATGTTAACTAACTTTTTTACCCTTTGGGGAGAGGAAAAGTTTTTTTCTTATATCCATAAAATAATGCTTAAAATATCTGAAATAATTATCATGCTCATTCCCCCATCATAAATTGCTTCTCTAAGCTAAATGTCCTCAATTTATTCAACCAACCAATGGACTGGTTTGGAAGCTTTTCAAAAGTCTGGCTACCCACTTTGGGACACATTTCAGCTCGTTAAGATTCCCTCAAAAAACAAGGCTTCATTAAATACAACTTCAGTTTATTACATTTTAAAATAAAAACAACATTAACAATAGAAGGGCTTTATTAATGTCCTGTTGCAATGTCTTATCATGACAGGAAAGTGATCCTGGATCCTTAAGGGCTATATAACAGGAATCTAAGCTATGGAAAGACTGGATAAACTGAAGAGATTTTGAGCTCAAATCTAATAATAGTTCAAGAACCATCTAGCTAAGTGGAGAGAGGTCCACCATGAAAGGGTTCGACTGACTTATAGGATGGGGTTATTAAGGCACATTGGGGCTGTGCTTTGTGTTGATATAAGAAGGACCCATACTGCCAAAATCATGAATTCTTGAAACATTTTAATAGTAATAAAAATAACAATAATTAGAAACTATTTTGCCTGTGTAATAACCTATAGAATATTCAATATGTAAACAATTAATATTTCTGAACATGGTCTTTCACTTCAAAGCCTGCAAGTATTAAGAGAAACCACACCATTCTCGCATCTAAAACCTTCGAATGGGGCTCATTCCTTCAAGGCCAGGCTTTAGGGCAAGAGGGTGAATATGGTAGAAAGGGAATTTTTTTTTTTTGGCTGAGGCAATTGGGGTTAAGTGACTTGCCCAGGGTCACACATCTAGGAAATGTTAAGTGTCTGTGGTCAAATATGAACTCAGATCTTCTTGACTTCAGGGCTGGTGCTCTATCCACTGTGCCACGTAGCTGGCCCCTTCTGGAAGTTCTTAACATGGAATCCATGAACTTTTGTTCTGGGATTTGGATTTTTTTTTCAGATTTTGATAGCTACAATCCAATACAATTGCATTTTTTTTCAATGCTCTGTGTTTTATAAAATAAAATAAAATAAAAAACATTCTGAGAAGGAGATCTTGGGCTTCACTAGATTGCCAGAGGGATCCATGAACCAGAAAAGGTTAAGAAACCCTGTTAGATATAAAGCGGTTTGAAATAGGAAAGAAATAGTACTGGAACATTTCAAAGCCAGGTGTTCAAAATCACAGACCAAGTCAGCGAGGAGAACAGCCCCTCTGGAGGCCTTTCAGGAATTCTGCCCCTAAAACCTCTCTCCCCTGCTACTTTAAAATCCATCATCAAAGCAGGATTACAATGTATTTACAGCACTGTCACTTTGTAAAGAAGCAGCTGCCATCTCAAGGCAGGCTAATTTCCTATATGATTTCCCCAATTATCCATTGGGAATGGCTGAGTGGGAGCTGGCAAACGGCTGCCTCAGCATTCCCAGGATCACGCACTCGCCTCATTCCTCATGTCCTCAGCTAGACTTAAGGTAATGGCAGGATCAGACAGTTTCCTGTCACCCGGCTACAGGGTCATAACTCACCAGCCACTGCTGAGGGATCTCGGGCAGCGGCATCTGCGGCGGGGCCGGCAAACTGTTGGGAACTTCTTGTTTCTGAACATGGTCTTTCACTTCAAAGCCTGCAAGTATTAAGAGAAACCACATCAATTCCTGCATCTAAAACCCTGGAATGGGGCTCGTGCCTTCAAGGCCAGGCATTAGGGCAGGAGGGTATATGTGGTAGAAAGGGAAGTCTTGGCAAAGAGAGCCAGCCCCACCACACACCAGTTGGGTGGCCCCGAAGAGCTCAGTCTGACAACAGTAATTAGCGAAGGACTGAAACAGGTCTCTCCAAAGTCACCAAGTGTCTCTTACTGGCTAAATCCAATGAATAGTCTTTTCTCAGCCCTCATCGCACTTTAATCTCTTTGATTACATGCTTCTCCTAGACATTCTCCCTTCTCAGCTTCCATGACACTGTTCTCTACTCAATCTCCCCCTACATACCTGACCCTTCCTCCTTAATCTTTTTTTGATGGCTCATCATCTCCTCCTTCAGCATAAATAGCTTTCAAAGACCTCTTTGTCTTGTTGTCTCTATATTCTCCTCTTGGATGATCTGAACTATTCCTCCTGGATCCAACAATTATGAGGCCAAATGGGCAATCTAGCTAGTCTAGCCATCCTTATTTTAGAGCTGAGAAAATAGGGTAAGGTTACCTGATTCATCCAGTCACATAGCAATGTTAGAGATGAGGTTTGAACTCAGGTCCCCAGAGTTTTTTTTCCCCACTATACCATGCTTCCAAGTGATTTATCTAAACTCTGTCTCAAATGAGATGATGTATATCAAATATTTTGCAAACCTTTAAATACCATAACAAATACTATTGATATTATTATAGTATATCTTTCGATGCCCAGCCCAGTGCTGTTTACATTAGAGTCACTTATTAAATGAAGAAGGAAGGAAGGAAGGAAGGGGAAAAAGAGAAAGAGATAAAGAAACATTTTAAGTAGACACAGTTATATCATCACTGATTATAGCTGATAGAGACTTTAAATGTCAGCTAATCCAATTCCTTCATTTTAGAGACTAGGAAACCAAGTTCTAGAAAGCTTAAATAATATTCCCAGAAAGCTAGTAAGTGGAAGAGACAGTATTCAAATCCAGGTCTCTTGTCTCTTCACTGCTCCATAAAGTCAGTCAGTCATTTAGCATTTTATAAGCACCTACTATGTGCCATGCACTGGGTTAAGCTCTGAAAGCTCATACATGCAACCAGTAGGATTGATAAACTATTCACAGATTAATGTGATAGAAATTATAATAAATGCATAAGACGTAAACAAAGAGGTATGAGATCAGAAGAGGGAGAGGAGCATTACCCACTACTGAGCACATACCATTAGAGTATAATTCGCATCTGCCAATAACCATGTCTGAAATACATGGGATTTAGAGGTCTCGTTTCAATTCCTTACTTTTTCTCCAAGTTATAAAACGTTGAACCATTACAAACACTCACCTTTTGATGACTGTATCCTCAGGAGAATATTAGTTATCACTGCTTTTTTCTCCCTGACTGTTGATGTTAGGTATTCATGGTCCAGCAGCTCTAGGAACAGGCGCAGCTCAACAATTAATTCTTCCATTGCTGGAGGGAAAAAAGAAAGAAAGAAAGAAAGGCCAAACTGTTAATTTGGAATTTTTTTTTTCCTGGAGGCAATTAGGGTTAAGTAACTTGCCCAGAGTCACACAGCTAGTAAATGTCTGAAGCCATATTTTAACACAGATTCTCCTAATTCCAGAACTAGTACACTATCCATCATACTATCTACCTGCCCAATAACTTAGAAATCTTAAAATATAAATGAGATTTTTATTCCAGAACATAACATCCTAAATTACAAACCCCTGATTTATTGAAGACAAAACTGACATTCAAAAGCACAACACACAACAATTTGGAACCATCACCTGATCAGATAAGGTCACATTTGAAAAGCACTAGGCACATATATATTGCTGAATAAATGCTTGTTCTGCTTTGACCATAAGTTTCATATTCTTACCTCACATACTTTTTACACCTTCTAGGACCCCAGGCTATTAGAGATCTTATAAATATAACTTTTCTGCTGCTTTCATTATTTCCTGTCCTGAATGTCCATCTTCCTTCCTTGTTTTCATATGAATTTTTATCTGTCCTTAAAACCCCAATCAAATGCCACCTCATCCAGGAAGTCTTCCCTGATGTCAGCCCTTTTGAGCACAGGAATAAAGACTTAAAGCTAGAAGGGATCCTGAATGCAACTCACTCACTCTACAGATGAAGAAACTGAGACAGAGAGAGATGAAGTCACAGAGCTCCTAAGTGCACAAGGCAGAGTTGGAGCTGAGGTGGCTCCAAGTCCAGTGCCCAATCCACTCTGTTACATGACACTTAATAATTCTCTAATGTGTTTATCATCTGTTATTGTGAATCACAATTGTCAGCATCTGTGTCTTTTCCCCCGGCAGACTTATCCCTCTTGGACAAACTGTGTCTCATCAAATTCCTACAACTTCCTCAGCATTTAGGAGAGAGCTCTGCTCCTAGCAATCTGTTCAAATTGAATAAGACTTTAAAAGATGTACTCTTGACACCAAGGCACTCTTCTACGGAAACCACATCAGACAAAAAAAAATTTTTAAAGGATGTAAAAAAGCCCAAGCTCACATAGCCCTGATTCACTTCAAGGCCACCTGCCAACAGATGGAGTTTTGACCCCAAAGCCTCAGAGTGATTCTGAGATCATCACATCCAATGTCAGTTCCTTGGCATTAAGTTTCCATTTTGAAGAGTGCAAGAGAGGCTGGCCTGTTGAACAGTTTTCAGAAATCATTAAGCACAGTCTGGGGCACCTAAACGATGCAGTGGAAAAGAGTACCCAGCATGGAGTCAGGAAGATATGAGTTCAAATCTAGTCCCAGACACTTAGTAGTGACCCTGGACAAGTCACCTAATCCTGTTTTGTCTGTTAACTCATTTGTAAAATAAGCTAGAGAAGAAAATGGGAAACCACG
Source organism: Myrmecobius fasciatus (assembly GCA_023553655.1). Taxonomy (NCBI): domain Eukaryota; kingdom Metazoa; phylum Chordata; class Mammalia; order Dasyuromorphia; family Myrmecobiidae; genus Myrmecobius; species Myrmecobius fasciatus. Next base: position 15,094 of record JAJPUD010007728.1, read on the forward strand.
CCAGTATCTTTGCCAAGAAAATCAAATGAAGTTGTGAAGAGTCAGTCATGACAGAAAAAAACTGAACAACAAAAAGAACTAGGTTTGTAAAAAAAAAATAGTCTCAAGGTATATTGGATACAACTGAAATGAATAAACAACAATGACAACAAAGGACAGTTTTAAAAACTCAACATTCAATTCTCCTCTTACAAACCAATGGCACTGACCCCATGATGAACAAGAACTTATTTTCCCTAAAGAAAATTCCACAGATTTTGGGAACTGGAAAGGATCTTGGACATCAAGTAGTCTTAAAAGATAGTGTAGTGAAAGAGAAAGAATGTTTGGTTCGGAACTAGTAGAGACCTGGGTTTGAATATCAATCCTGACATAAGCATAGAACGGTACTTAATTTCTCTTGAGTCTCAGTTTACACCTCTGTTCAAAGGGATAAATAATATATGGAATAAATGGCCCAGCGTGGCCATCCTTCATAACTATCTTTTTTTTTTAGCTTTAAGTCTCTGAACTTCACCACCATGCCTCTAAATGGGTACCTTTTTCCAGATTCTTTTCACATGTCTTCCATCACAAAAATGTTTTTATTTGTGGCCTTGATACTTAGCATGCATTCTGGCACATAGAAAGAAAATAAGGCATACTAGTTGACTACTGACTTACTGAACTCTGAGGTTCCTTTTGGTTTCATTCAAATATTCTACAATTCCATGTAAAATTTCTATACTCTCTTCTCTTCAAGTCAATATCAATAGGCTTAAGCTCATTAAAAAATGCCACTATTATAACAGTTCTATTCAATACTCCTTTGTGATTTCTCTCACATTAAGCACTGAGCACTGCCCAGGGCTAGACAATGGGGCAGGGATGAGGAGGAGTACCTTGGTAAACAAGGTAAAGTCACTACCCTCTCAGATCTTTCAGTATGACAGCAATGAAAAGACAAATGAGATACCATCTGAAAACTCTGTACTCCTAAAAGTGCTATGCAAATAACTGCTATCATTATAAGATCATGGATTTGGAATTAGAAGGAATCTTAGATATGATTTAGCCCATCACCTCAATCAACCTTTACATATTCCATCTCTATCTCCTTCCTTCCTGCCTGTAAACATACCCTAAATTATGCTGGTTTAAAAATCTTCATAGTATTCTCCTATATCATTCTTCCCCTACTTAACCCAACTTCCAAAAAAAAGTTATATAGAACAATCATTACCTCTACTTCTTATCTTGTTGCTGGCTCCTCAGTCCTTTGGGATCTGCTCTCCCCAAAGTTAATAATGATCTCTTTACCAAATCCAGTGGTCAATTCTTAATTCTCACCATTCTTGACCTCTGTGTAGCATCTGACTACATCCTTTCTTCCCTGAGTTTTCATGACTATTCTCTCTTTGTTCTCAGTCCTATGGTCCCTAATTGTGGATGTATCCCCACAGAATGCCCCTGTGGTGGACCTTGCTTTCCCTACATTCCTCCTTGGTAATATCATCAATTCCACTGGGTTTAATTATCATCTCTATGCTGATGACTACATAGTGACATGTGTAGCTCTAGTCTTTCTCCTAGATCACTACTGCCCACTGGACATTTTCAGCAGAATATCCTAAAGGCATTTCAAACTGCTCAAGTCCAAACCAACAATCCTCCTCTCAAACCTCTTTCCTCTTCTGGATTTCTCTATTTCTATCAAGGGCATCTATCATTCCTGTCCCTTAGGTTCACAATCTTACTGTCATCCCTTCATTCCTCACTCCTTCATCCTACATATGCTATCATTTGCCAAATCTTGCTGCTTCTGAGGAATCATCTGAGGTAGGTTTTGTGGAAAAGGTAGCATTTGAAATGGTGCTCCTAGATTGGGAGGATGTCAAAAAGTAAAGATAAATTTTCTGGCATTATTAGGTATCTGATTTATTATTATTCTCTGATATTACTGGATGCTTTGTCTATTTTAGTCTTGTCTCCCCAAGTGTAAGTTTCTTGAGGGGAGGAAAAAGTTCCTGCTATTTTTCTGTATCCATTGTGGTTAGTATGCATATACTGTGCATGTTACTAGGTCTTCAATTAAAAGTTGTTGAATTATTGAATTGTTCTCTGTTTCCTGAAAACATGTTTTCTTGGCCACAAAAGCACATTTGACTAGCAAGGCCAACAAAAATTAACAGGAAGGAATGTGGGACTAAAGCAGAAAACAGTATTTTCACTTTCAATGAAAAGATTAGGCAAAGGAAGTTACAGACCAGCCCACCACTTTCTTCCATGAAAAAAATAATCTAAGAACAACTATAACCCTGAAGCATAGAATATCAAAATACTAAATAAATAAATAATAGATCCTAGCAAGGGGGAAGTGGAAAGAGCCCTGCTTGAGAGACAAGAAACTTAAGATTCTCATTCTGACTATGGTATCATTTCCTATGTGACTGTGACCAAGCTCCTCCTTTCTATCCTCAATTTCTTCCTCCACAGAGCTGAATAGGACTAGATGGACCCTTCTACCTCTAATATTCTGAACGTAAGACACAAATATGTTGGGGAGGGGAGTGGATTGTTTCTCTAACTCTCAATTGATTCTGGAATTAAAACTGCTTAGCCTTACATACTTTTTCACTTAAGATCTGAGGGAACAGACCAATAAATCTTCCAGAGAGTCTTACATTCATAAAGCTCAATGAAATGTAGAGGTTGAACCAGGGAGTCACATCACATAACTCAAGTTTGCAGGATGTCCAGAAAAGAAGGGAATTCAAGAGATGCTCCAAATGTACATACATTTCTCAAGCTCTCTAGCTCTGCCAACCCCAAGTGCCAATAGCACTTTGCAGATGTACTCATGGGCCAGAGACAGAGGGTAATGACATGCTAATCAATCAGGAGCCAAGTGACTCAAATGAGGTCTGTGCAAATTTATTCAGAGAATGACATTCTCCATATGCTTCCTTAGACTTCTCTCCATGATCCAACTTTTCCAATGCCCTGACACAGGCTCTGCTAGGAGTAGGATGATATTCCAGAGTGAAAATAAAAATCACATGTGGTTATATTCCTCCTAAAACTCTAAAATCTTTGTCATATACCATCTTTCTTCATTATCTCTTTGTAGATAAGTAAGTAGATGGATGGGAGGATGGATGGATGGAGAGGTGAAAGTATGTAACAAGAGGAGACAAGAGTAGAGGTAGGAAAAGGAAAAGAAAAGGAAGAGATCAAGTAGAGAGAGGGAAGATGGAGATGGAGTCTATTGTATATTGGGGATTCCTTTATGGTTGCTGTAGCATCCTTATTTAAAAAAAAAAGCAATGTTCAGTAGGCAATGTTGAAGAGCACTGACTTGGAATTCAAGAGATTAAGACAGCTCTGACATGAACATATTTTGCAACCACAAGCATAATGCATGCCCTCTCAACAGAACTTTGAAAGACTTAACAACTCAATGAGCACAGGTGACTCAGTGAACAGAGTGATGATGAAGACTGCTACCTATCTCTTAACAGAAAAGTGATACATTCTGGAGACAGAATGGGATACACATTTTTGGACATGATTAGTGTGGAAATTTGTTTTGCTTGACTATGCATATTTGTTACATGGGTTTGGGTTTTTCTTCTTTTTCCAAAGGAAGAAGAAGAAAAACAAACACTTATTCATTGAAAACTATTTTTTTAAAAAAAAGACAGAATAGATAGACTCTAACGACCCTTCCAGTTCTGATCTTCTGTGTCCTGAGGTCCCTTCCAATTTTGACATTCTATTTTCTATAGCCTAAGGTTCCTAAATTTTATCATTCTCTGTAGTGAGATTCAAGACTGGTTTGAGTTCTGATACACTATTTTCTGTGTTCTAAGGTTCTTCCACTCTTAACAATGTGATTCTATGACTATTCTTTATTTGATTATTTTCTGTCAGTCATGAATAACAAAATTCTATTTCTTTAACTCTGTTATATAACAAAGAATAGGGCAGCTGGGTTGAATAGTGGATAGAGTGCTAAGTTCAGAGTTAGAAAAACTTTAGCTCAAATCCAGCCTCAGACACTTAGTAGTTATATGACTGGGTAAGTCACTTAGTCCTAATGATCTCCATTTCCTCATATGTAAAATAAGCAAGATGAAAATGGGAAGCTACTTTGGAAAACCTCAGATGGGATCATCAAGAGTTAGACATAATTTAAACAATGAAACAACCACAAAAACTTGATATTCCTCATTTAGGTCCGTTTATTGATTCAATAAGAATTCATTAACCATTTCCTATGTTCAGGGCACTATGCCAAGAATAAAGGAAGCTACACACCAAGATAAGATCTAAATGGGTTCATGATATAAAGCGTGATATTATATCCAAATTAGAGGAACATAGGATAGTTTACCTCTCAGACCTGTGGAGATGGAATAAATTTATGTCCAAAGAAGATCTGGAACTCTTAATTGAATACCAGATAGATAATTTTGATTATATTAAGTTAAAAAGTTTCTGTACAAACAAAACTAATGCAGACAAGATTAGGAGGGAAGCATCAAATTGGGAAATCATCTTTACATTTAAGAGTTCTGATAAAGGTCTCATCTCTAAGATATATAGAGAATTGTCTCATATTTATAAGAATTCAAGCCATTCTCCAATTGATAAATAGTCAAAGGATATGAACAGACAATTTTCAGATGATGAAATTAAAACTATTTATAATCATATGAAAAGTTGCTCCAAATCACTATTGATCAGAGAAATGCAAATTAAGACAACTCTGAGGTACCACTACACCCCTATCAGATTGGCTAAAATGACAGGAAAAGATAAAGATGAATGTTGGAGGGGATGTGGGAAGACTGGAACACTGATGCATTGCTGGTGGAGCTGTGAACGGATCAAACCATTCTGGAGAGCAATTTGGAACTATGCTCAAAAAGTTATCAAACTGTGCATACCCTTTGACCCAGCAGCATTTCTATTGGGCTTATATCCCAAAGAAATCATAAAAGAAGGAAAGGGCCCCACATGTGCAAGAATGTTTGTGGCAGCCCTTTTTGTTGTGGCTAGAAACTGGAAACTGAATGGATGCCCATCAATTGGAGAATGGCTGAATAAATTATGGTATATGAATATTATGGAATATTATTGCTCTGTAAGAAACGACCAGCAGGACGATTTCAGAGAGGCCTGGAAGGACTTGCATGAACTGATGCTCAGTGAAGTGAGCAGAACCAGGAGATCATTATTCACGGCAACAAGAATACTATATGAGGATCAGTTCTAATGGACGTGGCTCTCTTCAACAATGAAATGCTTCAAACCAGTTCCAATTGTTCAGTGAAGAGAGCCATATACACCCAGAGAGAGGGATGTGAAATGTGGACCACAACATAACATTTTCATATTCTCTATTGAGGTTTGCTTGCATTGTATTTCCTTTATCGGATTATTCTTTCTTGTAGATACGATTTCTCCTGCACAAAAAATGATGCAATAACTATACATATATTCGATTTCTTAAGCATTCTAACATAATTATCATGTAGTGGATATCCTGCCATCTAGGGGAGGGGTGGGGAGTAGGGGGAAAAAATTGTAACAGAAAGCTTTGTAAGGGTTAATGTTTAGGAATTACCCATACAGATGTTTTGCAAATAAAAAAAAATAAAAAAAAGAATAAAGGAAGCTAAAGGAGACTAATTTTTTTTTTCAAGGTGTTCCTGTCCACTATGAAATGGAAGGTTGGCCCTTTTGATAATTCATCTCAAAATGTGGGTTTTTAATCTATGGTATATAAATTTCTTTTTGATAAAGGTATTTTAATATAATTGATTTCCTATGTAATGCTCTGTATTTTATTCATTTATAAACATACTGAGAAGGGGTCTATTGGCTTCAACAGAATGCCAAAGGGGTCCATGATATAAAAAAGATTAAGAACTCTTGCTTTAAGGAGAGTTTTTCAGTTTCCCCCCAACATTTTAATTAATTATAAATGACAGAAACCTAGATTATCAAGAGCTGAGATACCTTAATACTTTCTAGTTCTACTCCATACGACCAAGCAGTGTTTGCCACCACACCACACTACATTCTTTCAAGAACTATGAAAGAAGGTCTGAGTTCTTTCTAAAGTTCTGGATTTTATCACTGGCCCCTGGAAAAACTGTCTTTGTCAACTGCCACTAAAAAATAGCTTCCTCTGTCCTGTGATCATTTAGTGAAATTGCCAACGATTATTGGCTCTAAGAAAATAAAATAAATACACTGCCATTTCCTCCTTCTTATTCAGAAATGGCAAAGGAATGCTTCACAGTCTCATATTATTTAATTTTCCATGGGTGACAACAGACTTGGCAGATGTTGCCCAATGTGTTATTATACATATGTCTCTGAGACAGTAATAATGTGTAAAATACATCTTTCTATTTGCATATTGAACTACAGCCAAATTTCTTGGCACAGGAATAGTATTTGAATGTCTTTTTTTTTTAAATTTTTGTGGGCGGGAGCTCTCTAACAGTCATACTTTATCCTTATTCTCTATCACTAATTCATTGAATGAAACTAAACAAGTCACCTCCCCCTCTCTAGTCTGTTTCCTCATCTGTAAAAATAAAAAGGGTTCACTAAACCCAAGTATACTGTGTTTAAGGTACCATCCAGCTTTCAGAATCTGGGTTCTACACTCTATGACCCCCCCACCAATGTATGGCATTCTATGTTCTTTGTTCTAAAATATTTTCCAGCACAAATATTCTGCATTCCGAGATCCCTCTCAGCTCTGACATTCTGTGTTCTATAATTCTTTTCAAAACAGTAAGAGAACTCCTACAATGAGTAGAAGGGAAATATAAAGCTAGCACTAGCACCAAAGGGATAATCTCTTTTTCTTTTCTTTCCTCTTTCCTCTATTTACCAAATGCCAATCCCTCAGATAGCACTTGGACTTGTTATCAGAATCCATCTACTCTCCATCCAAACTCATCCATTCTAGCCTCCTCACCCCCTGTTAAACATCTTACTCTTCCTATAGAATCATATATTTAGAGCTGGAAGAGAGGTTACTATGCCCAATCCCATTTTCCATGAGGAAACTGAGGCACAAAGAGATTAAGTGACTTTCCTGCCCAAGGTTATTACTAATGGTTGGTGTGGGATTTGTACCCAAGTCTTCATAACTCCAGCATATTTTAGCTTTTGCTCACAAAGATGTGCCCCAATTAGAATATCTTCTCTAAGACTAGCTAAATACTGTACTGTACTTAAAGTCCCTTTTTAAGTCTGACCTTTCCTAATGTCATCCAAACCAGACTGGTCTTTTCCTTCTCTAAATTCCAAGAGCACTCCCTTTGTCCTGAGGTATGAATTATCTTTTCACAAGCATGGGCAGTCCTTGATTATCACTGATTCCTCTTTTACTGATCTGCTCATTTGATCCTGTCCAATGAAGATCTAAGACTTCATTTCTTGATATTACCCACGTAGCTGACAATTTCCATTTAAGTCCAAAAAGACAATCTCTCTTGCATAAATAGAAACTTCCCTTCTTTTTTAAATAGATAAACCATTTCAAAATGCAGTCTCCAGAAATAACATGTAAAAGTGGCAATTATCTATTTATGTCTAATAAGGATTATATTTCATTTAAATATTACCTCTCTTTTTTCCTTATCAGTTCCATTAATATGTTTATAATACTAGTGCCAGTTATATTATTTGGTAATGCTTGTTATTTCTATATATTTGTTTGCAGTACAATTTTGTTCAGTAATAAGTGGTGTGAACTGCATACCTGAAATAAATGTAAGTACTAATTTAAAAAAAATAATAAACATTGCATCTCTCACAGTAACTAATACAGTACTCTACATGCAGTAGAGAATTAATTCTTAAATATTTGCTGAATGAAGACCCAGGTCAAACCCATCCTCTGTCCTGAGTCTGCTAAAAAAAAAAAAAAAAAAAAAAAAAAAAAGGCTGAGTCATTGGATAATATCTCCCTCCAATGGATATAGGAAGCTGGACAACACTGTTGGCTCAGGAACAGCCTTTTAGTTTTGTCTTGGCAAAGTGAAATTTCATGACTTTCTCCTTCCTGCTTTGGATTTGGGCTTTTGATTTGTGTAATGAGGGCTAGGTGTGGCACTTTGGTTGTATGTTCTCTTGCCCTTGACCTAAAATCTCTTGGGCTCTGGCTTTTACAATCCTCATAATGTGGCTATTAGTTGAGATATAAGTGTTAAAAGTCATAGAAAGAGATTAGTTCTTAAAGCTAGACATGAATTTTGGTCTCAACTCTACTACTTAATTAGCTGTGTGAGTTTGGGGAAATTACTTAGCCTCTTTATGCCTCAGTTTCCTTCGAAGATAATGCATCAAAAACATTTATGAAATATTAACTGTGTATGTACTAAACACTCTGATAGGCACAAGAAATTAAGATTCATATTCCTTATCTCACAAGGTTAAAGTATCTTACAAACTTTACAAACTTTAATTGTTAATATTTCTATGCTATCAAAAATTCACATTTTTATAGCATTCTACAATAACATAGCATATTGTGGCACTCACTATAAACCTGGGAAATAAGGTACAGAAGGTAATGTCCCTATTTTTATAGGAAGTAAAAGTGAGTCTCAGAAAGGTGGGACCTATCCATAATCTCACAGCTTGTAAGAGTCAAAGCAAAGCCTGAAACACAGACCTTCTAACTCTCTACTCTTCCACTGTGCAATGTAGGATACTTGGCTTTTCTCTCCCTCTGTTCCCCATGATCACTAACTCAAATTTCAATATTATGTATTTCTACAAAGTTTTAGAGTTTGCAAAATTCTTTCCTCATATCTATACTGTGAGTGATATAAAACAATAGTGTCTCTATTTTGCAGATGGGGAAACTGAGGCAGAAAAGTGAAATTGTTTACCCATAGTCACCCATCTAATAAGTTCTGGAGCCAAAATTCAAATCCTAGTTTTCTGGGCCCAAGTCCAGCCCTCTTTTCACTACTTCACCATCATTATTACAAAGCAGCTTGATAGATGGTCTGTCCTTTCTCCCAGCTAAAGAATGAGTAGTGTTCTCCAAAGGCAGAACGCCAAAGAACCAAGATAAAAAAAACCATTTCTCCAGTGGGCTGATTTCCATTGCATTCAACAGCCACCTGCTAAGTTAGGAGCTTTACATAAATTCTGTGTGGAAATATTTGGAAGTGTGCTTAAGTGATATAGTATTTGTATGACATCCTGACAATCTATGTGATACCGCTCTGCCTTCCTCACAGCAAGCCCTCGCATATTTTCCCTTATAGGGCTACGCTGTAGCATTGTCACACAAAGGCTCCAGATTATTTCCTCAAACATCTGCAAAGAGAGAAATCTTGAAGCAATAAATGCAGTCTGAGCAGCAAAGAAACATAAAGGATCTCGGTCCTATGTGCCGGAAAAGTGCTCTGTAGGCTCAGTGGCAAATGGAATCCACAAAATCTTCAATTTCACACTTGGATCAGAGTACAGAGGGCACTCCAACCTACCTCTAGCAGAGACATAAATTCCTTCTACATCTCTGCCAACACGAACTCAATGTATGATCTTGGCCAAGTCACCGGCTTTCAGGGGCTATTGTCTCGTCCTCTGGAAGATAAGACCCTTGCACTGATAATTTCCAAGGTCCCTTCAGCTCTAACAATCTCTGAACTGAGGGTCATGCAGCTTCCACATGACCATCAATGACAGGGAACTTATTTTCCAATGCTTTTACCAGCTTGTAAGTAGTAGTGGTGAGACTCAAGCTTATAGTCCCAGATTCCTCAGTCCAGTGTTCATTCTCCTACACCAGACTATTATTATTAAATACGCTCTGCATTTGCTTACTGCATGTTCCTGGCAGTCCATCATCACGCAATGGTAGCTTTACACCCTAAAAACTGATTTTTTTCCTTTTTCTTTTTCAGATTTGTCAATGTCCCAGATGAAAGCCTGTGACCTTAAAAAATGTATGCAAATGCTGGTTCTCTGGATCTGGTATCTCCAACTGTCTCCAAAACTGAATGGAGAGCAAGCAAATTGCCCTCAAAGGAATTGGAATGAAAATCCACAGAACACATTCTTTCAGGAAACTGTCATAATCCTTGGAAATAAGGCTAATATATGGGGGGATGATGTGAGTCCTAACAGAAAATATACTTCCACTTTCAAGAGTAGAGAAAGGGAGAATGGGGAAACAATCCTGCATAGTGGCTATGTGGTATTGGGCAAATCACTTAATTGTTCTGTGCCTCAGTTTCCTCTTATATAATAAGGAAGTTATATTTGATGATAGCTAAAGTCCCTCCCAGTTCTGACATGCTATGTTCTAAGGTCCCTTACAATGCTAACTTTTTTTTTGTGGTTCTAACATTAAAAATCACATAATAAAATGAATAGTGGACATGAAACCAACTACTTACTACCTTTGGCAAATACTTAACCTCTCAGATCATCAGTTTATTTGTCTGTAAAAAGTGTTTTTGATAACATTTGCACCACTTGATTCTGAGGATTGTTGTGAGCAAAGAACTTTCCACATCCTCAAGAGCTACCTCCATGTTGCTTGCTCTATTACCCCACAATTATTTGTGTGTCCAACTAACTCCTAAGCAAACAAATTTCTTAAAAGCCAGAGTCAATGATATGATATATGTGGAACAGAACAAGCAAAGAAGAGGTCATGATTAATGAATGTGCTTTTGCTTGGTAAACTAGAATATTATAGTTCCGTGTTTCTAAGGAAATGAGTTCTCTACTTAATGTAAGTTATGTAACATTTTTAAAATGGCCTTTTCCTTCCCACCCTCTGGAAATCATCATTTTGAAAAGATAACACAAAGTAATTGTAGGTCTAAGTGTTTAAAAGCTTGAACTTTTATAGAAAACTTCCAGAAGAATGAAGAATGGGGAGGAGGAGTCAAGATGGAAAGGTAAAGGCATGAATGAAGAATGTTGTACAAAGAATGCTGAAGGGAGAATCAACATTCCTGGATATTACTTCTGGCTATGCCACTGAACTTCCTAGATCATTTAGAGCTCCACTTTATCCATGAAAAATAATAAAATCATTAAAATGACAATTAGGAATAAAAAAGTGTAATGGAAAGAATATTTGTATTTGTATACAAATATATATTGTGTTGTATGTATATGTATATACATTGTATGCAAATGTATATACAAAAAGATACAAATGTATCTTGTATTATATACAAGAATACTGTACTTGAAATCAAGCAATCTGATTTCAAATTGTGAATATAATTATCCCTTCCACATTGTGAGTTGTCCAATCATGGTTTCACTACATTGCAGATCATCATAAGAAATTACTATGGCATTTCATATTTTTTAAAATTTCTTTTCCATACAGCATTTTTGCCTAACTTTGACCCAAAACAGCCTATAACCAAATAGTTAACTCAAATTTTGCAGTAAGGTACTGTAGTAAATGCCCCATCAAAGAAGACGACAAAATTTAGATTTCTTCTCTGATATGAAAAGAGAGCAAAAATTTTTTACCACAGAGGTGCTACATCTCTAATCCCCACAATGTGGAAGGGATAACTGTATTCTACTTACTGTCTATATGACCTTGAGAAAACCATTTCCATCTCTGAGCCTCAGTGTCCTTATCTGCAAAGTGAGGAGACTGATTTACTGTCTCTTAAGTTTCTCCCAGTTATTCAATCTTCAGATCTTATGTGGCAGTTATAATAAAGAAACACACTCCCATCTATCATTTCAACCACATTGTTGGAGGAGATCTGGACGTGGGAGATAAGGACTTGTGTTGGAATTCTGTCTCAGACATAAAAGCCAAGGTAACCCTCAGAAAATTACTTACTCTCTAAGCTTCCATTTCCTTTCTGTAAAATAAGTATTTCAATCAGACCCACTAACTGGATTATTAGGAGGATCAAATGGGGTCATAAATATAAATAGTTTGGCAAGCTTTCAAAAGCTCTTACAGGAGTCAAATGAATTCATGTGCATATAAATTAGAGGACATCAGGAGATAGTGTAGGAGATCTTGAAATAAGAAGGCTTGGTTTCCAATCCTACCTCTTTCAGTTATGACCTCAGAATAGTCACTATACTTGGCATCAGTTTCTATAGGTGCACAATATGATGCTTGATCTAGATGACCTCTAAATCTGTGATGTCATTGAAACAACCTGCTGATATAAATAGGGTAAATATAATTACTTCCATTTGACAAGGAAACTGGGTTTCAAGGAAATATGATTTGCCAAAAGATACCCCGCTCATCAATGGCAGAGTCAGAGTTCCAGCCATGCTATTCTGATTCCAAGTGAAATAGATACTCTTTCCTTTATACTCTGCTAAGGTCCATTCCATCTCTAAGCCATTCAGATTCTCTAAAGCAGGCAGGCCAAAGAGAATGTGCAACTAAGGTAGAATGTAATGAGAGACAAGCCAATTACATCATGGTGCAATGTCTGTTCCAAACCAAAACTCAAACCAACTGGCCTGAAAATCACATAATGATGTAATCATTTGAAAAGTGCATTTATGGGAATTCAATTCTCTTTCTACTTCTCCTGCTGAAGGACCAGATCAGGCTGCATGGCAAACTTCCTTTGACACATGAAGGAACTCTGCCACAGACAACAAATGATTTTAGAATTTGCTTAATTCCAAACAACATAGAAAGCAGGCACTGCATATATATTGAGTCATTCTCTTAGACTCAGTATATATTCTCTTAGGTCCATTGCACAATGGAGTCTCTACATTTTATCTTTAAAACAACTCACTTCATTTTTCCAGGACACTAGGGCCTTCTTAGGAAACTGAACAAAGAATCTTTTGGGGGGATTGTGGAAAAATGGATGTGGGAATGCACCCTTGATGCAGCTATGAATTGGAGCAAACTTTCTGAAAACAATTTGGGATTATACTAGAAAAATGATAGAAATGCCCATGCTCTTTGACCCAGATATCTCCCTGCCAGACATAGACCCTATGGAAGGTCATCCATTACAACTATGAAGGTCCCATCTAGACCCACTAAATCTAAATGATGGCTATTATTTTTATAAAGGGAAAGGATACAATTCAGATAGAAGTGAAGAAATAAAAGAAACTTTATCCATTCTCTAGTCCGACTATTATTCAGATTGGAAAGCTAAAGTTCAGAGAGATCAAGTGATTTGCTGAAAATCATTAAGAGATACTAAGTAACAGAGTCAGAATGAAATGAAAATGAAACACATCTATTCGAATCCAGAGTCATTGTTTTTTCCATCATACCACATCATACCACATCAACTGTTAGTCAACAACAAATTCTCTCCTACAAAGAAAATGTATTAAATCTTCAAAATTGTAGACACAGCCAATCTTAATATAGAAAGCACATGTAGAACAAAGTGAAATAGCACCTAATTTAACTGTATCGCAACTGAATCACTAAGTCCTAAAATAAATTAACACTTACTAGTTGTGTGATCCTATAAATCTTTTAACCCTGTTTGCCTCAGTTTCCTCATCTGGAAAACACACTGGAGAAGAGAATGGCAAACCACTCCAGTTTCTTTGACAAGAAAACTCCAAATGGGGTCATGGAGAATCAGGCATAACTAAAAAATGGCTCAACATAAGTGGTGAAAATAGCTACAATATTCATACTGTTAAGCTCATTTAGCCAGTGAACTATGGTATCCAAGGGCTTCCTTGGCCCCAGGGTTTTTGCACAGTCACTAATAAATGAATGCTTGGTCAAAGTTACTCCCTCATCAAACTAACCTTAGGATTGAATATACATTAAACAGAATAGAAGAAGGAAGCCAAGCAGGTCAGGGAAGATTAGGCCTGAAGTTTCTTGGAAAGGTGCCTTGAGTTTGCTGAAAAAACAGTCTGAGATTTGAAGACCAAGAGTCATGGTTCAAATCACAGCTGTGCCTGTATGACCTTAAATCAATCACTTAGCCATTCCATGTCTCTCTTTTCCAGTGAGTATAACATCTCTTTCAATACCTAGAGTATATTCTAATGTCCCTTCTAGCTCCAAATTCTATAAACTCTACATGAATATAAATAATTTTACTAATTTTTCACTGTTTTGCTTTGGTTTGTTCATAAATTGAAAGCCCCCCCCTCCAAAAAATGAAAAAAGTCCTTTTTATCCCTGCAAGAATAAACTTAAAACAGTTCCAGATATATTTCTAAATGTTACATTTTCTAAATGTTAGGTTTCTGCCTGTAGGTTTTTTATTCATGACTCAAATTGTCCCATGACACTTGATAGTACTTATAGTTAGCTACTTTGGCTCATGTCCATTTCATCTTTGTCTTTGTTATAGTAAGGAATTGAATGATTCGTCATTCCTTCATTTGTTTCCTCGTGACCTAGCACAGGGTCTCCCACACAACAAATTCTTAATAAACACTTACTGATAAACTGTTGTTTTATACAAAAGAATCTAGAGGCAGTTAAGTTCAATGGAAAGAAAATTTATGATCATTCCTGACTTTGAAACTGACTAGCTGAGTGACCCCTGGCAAGTCAAATCTCTCTGGCTCAAGTTCCTCATCTTGAATTGGCACAGAAAGACTACTGATCTTGAATTGGAAGACCTGAAGACTGGACTTATACTCTTGTGAGTCTATAAATCTGTGGGAGGGAGGGAGAGAGTTAAGAAAAGACTTCCAAAATTTCCACGAAAATCTTAAATAGCATGAAATGAGAGAGCATTCTAATGAAAAATGTCAGAGAAGAAATGAAGGGATGGCACCTTCCTCCAAAGAAGAAGGTCTAAACCTTTTGTATGCCACAACCCGTCATTCTGGAAGGCCAGTGAAAACTACGGATTTCTCAAAATAATATTTTAAATACATTGGATATTAATTTAAATGCATTGGATTACAAAGAAAATTACTTATACTGAAACATACAAGAAAAAAAAATAATAATTCATGGACTCCAAGCTAAGAACCTATTGTCATTAAAAAATGTGCTCAATTTGGAGTCTAAAGACCTAGCTCTGTCATTTTATAAATGACTTTTCCAAAGTCAGTGTGGGCATTCTTTTACTAGCATCCAATCAGTGTTATGTTTTGAATTTCCATTACCCATTTTTATTTTGTCCTTTCCATTCCCAAACTAATGATGACCTTACTTATCGGATAAAAAAAAAAATCAGATAGCTCTACCATCTCTGTCATCCATTCTACCATAATTTTCTGCTTTTTCCCCAATGTAAGTTAAAATAACACCTTTACCGCCATTGTTTTCACCATTTAATTATGGCTTGACCATGGTTCACCATTTGATTTTGTTTCTAAATAAATGTATCTTCACTTGGCTGCTCTTGTTTCACCTTCTATCTGTCTATCATGTCTACTTCCATTTGTAACCTATGTGGCCAGGATGATAATTTTTCTCTGGAATTCACTTTCCTCATCTGTACAATGAGAGGTTAGGACAATATGACCTCTAAAGTACCTTCCAGTCCTGAATCTATGATAGTAAAGTCCCATCCATCTCCAGAAGTTACAATTTTAAGAATGACAAATTCTCCAATCCTTGACCCCATTCTTCTGCCTCTTCTGTTAGTGCTAGCTCTGATAACAGTTTCTGGCAGAGGCATGGGTGGCTGGAATACATCCTCTTCATTAGCAGAGTTATTCATAGACTTGACAGATTTTCTGCTAATGACATATACAGTGCCAATTTGGCGGTGGGGGGAAGAATTTTGCAGGAAAGGTCCTTGTACCAAATCCAAACAGAAGAATCATTAAGGAAAACATTTAAGAATCTTGCAATACATTTAAAGATCAGCCTGCCAAGACCAGAGAAGGCACCAGATGCTCAATTAAGGGATATCTAAAGCTATACAGATGTCCCCAACAACAAAGCCATCTCGAGACTACCAGGTGGCAGGCTTTGTGAAACAAGAAGTAAGAGCAAATTCTGAAAGGAGCTCTGTATTTCCCCCAGGAAACACTTTCACTCCTGAGAGGGAAGGAAGAAGGAATTAAGATTCTATCAGTTGAGAGGTATTATTCTCCATAGAGAAAAGGACAAATCTTTTCCCATGAATTAACCATCCATCTTTTCACACCTCGGATAGATAATATGCGTCTTCCTCCCTCATCCTCCCCATGCAATTAGCAATTGGTTTTTAATTACATAGAGCTGACTTAAGCAACTTGGAAACTCTAAACTTTGGATCTGATAAAGTGGAGACAAGTAACCAACCACTTTGGAATAAAGAGTAGAGTATTGACTAATTGGATCTAGCTAATTGACTTTGGATCTAGCCTCTTCTAGTGGGCAGCAACCTAAAAGTACATAGCTCCCCAAACCACAAGGAGAATACAATGATTTTGATGTGACCCTTGTGGCAGCTTGCTTTTTCTTAGCCAACCTCCATTCAGCTGCCAATGTGATTTTCCTAAAGCACTATTATGACCATGTTACTAGCCAATCCAATAAATTGTGGAGGTATTCTATTACCTCTAGAATCAAATACAAAATCATCTGTTTGGCATTGAAAGTCTTTCACAACCTGGTTCCAGCCTATCTGTCTAGCTTTTTTTACACACGACTTCCCTTCATTTATTCTACCTGCTCAACAAAACGAGGAGCTTCTCACACACGCTATTCCACTACCTACCTCTCCATCTTTGGGCTCACTCTCCCCTTTTCCTGAAAGGCAGTGACTTCTCACCTGTCTTTAAGAATCTCTCATTATCTTCAAAGCTCAGTTAAAATATTCCCTCTTAAAAGAGGTCTTTCCCAACTCTGAGGTACCACTACACACCTGTCAGATTGGCTAAAATGACAGGAAAAGATAATGACGAATCTTGGAGGGGATGTGGGAAAACTGGGACACATACATTGTTGGTGGAACTGTGAACAGATCCAACCATTCTGGAGAGCAATTTGGAACTATGGTCAAAAAGTTATCAAACTGTGCATACCATTTGACCCAGCAGTGTTTGGGCTTATATCCCAAAGAGATCTTAAAGGAAGGAAAGGGACCCACATGTGCAAAAATGTTTGTGGCAGCCCTGTTTGTAGTGGCTAGAAACTGGAAACTGAGTGGATGCCCATCAATTGGAGAATGGCTGAATAAATTATGTTATATGAATGTGATGGAATATTATTGTTCTATAAGAAACGACCAGCAGGATGATTTCAGAGAGGCCTGGAGAGACTTGCATGAACTGATGCTGAGTGAAATGAGCAGAACCAGGAGATCATTATACATGGCAACAAGAAGACTATATGATGATCAATTCTGACGGATATGGCTCTCTTCAACAATGAGATGTTTCAGGCTAGTTCCAATTATTCAATGAAGAAAGCCATATACACCCAGAGAGAGGGATATGAAATGTGGACCACAACATAACATTTTCATGCTCTCTATTGATGTTTGCTTGTATTATGTTTCCCTTCTCAGATTTTTTTTGTAGATCCGACTTTTCTTGCACAGCAAGATAACTATAAAAATATGTATATACATATTTGATTTGTCAAGTATTTTAACATAATTAACATGTAGTAGACTTCCTGCCATCTAGGGTGGGGACTGGGGGAGGGGGAATTTTTAATAACAACCTTATTAATTTTAAAGTGAATGGCAGAAGAAGCAGATGGTAAGATGAGACAAGTATTTAAATATTTGGCCCTTGATGGCTTTTTTTAACCCCTGTGTATTAAATGGGGCTCTGTGATTGGCCAAAAGCAGCAGAGTCTCTGATTGCTATCAGTCCCTGAGCCAGCTGAGTCCTTCACCAGATTGGGTTCCACAGGGTTTACATATATTAGTGTATAGTTGCTTCACTGGGGACATGAAAGGCCTCTCTCTTCCTCCAAGCTTTGCAAGGGTCAATGTTGAAAAATTACCCATACCTATGTTTTACAAATAAAAAGCTTTAATAAAAAATAAAATTAAAAAGGATAAACAAATAAACAAATAAAAGAGGTCTTTCCTAATTCCCCTGCTACTTCACCTACTAGTGCTTTTCCTTCCCCACTCACCCCCCAAAAGAAAAAAAATTAACCTGTAATTATTTGGTATGCAACTATATTCATTTGTCTTCCCTAACAGAATAGGAGCTCCCTAAGAACAGGAATTTTTTTTCAGATTTGTCTTTATTGTCCCAATATCTAGCACATAGTAGGCAATGAATAACTTGCTGATTGAATACTCGATATCATTTGGTCTGAGAAATAGCTCTTATACATTATAGTAAGGGCACTTAATTGAGGTCAACATGAACTGCATTACCATCTCAACTCTTACTTATAATGTACGTGTCTTTTACTTAAGAACTTTTTGTCACTGAAAAAGCAAGGAGGTTGACGAAATATTCTTCAAGGAGCCTTTCAACTTTAAAACCTTACTATCAAGGAACAAATCATTTCACCTCTCTTAGACTCAGTTTCCTTCTCTGTGAAATATGGGAACTTAACTAAATGACCTATACAAGATCCCTTCCCACTCAAACTCTATGTTCTTAAGTAATCTTTTTTTCAGTATTCCACTCTTCAGAAGGGCTTCACCCAACACCACTGCACCTAATCAACTAACTCTAAAAAAGTAGGTCACTTATCCAAAAGGACCATGTGAGAGAAAAGAAATAAATTCATATAAATTCATTGTCAAGACTCAAATACAAAAATTTCAGAAGCATATATGTGTCCTATTCTAAGTCAATGAGAATTGTCTTCCGTATCAGAAGGATGGAGGATTTTAATATGGTCACTCATTGAAGAGCCACAGGGCCTTTACCCAACTCACTGATGTATCTAGCCTATTAAGTTCTCTTTTCATCCTAATTCTATTCAAGTAGAAAGAGTCTAAAAAATTACATCCATAGCGTTTCTCTAATCTACCCATCTAGACTCATCTAAAGGAGAAAACAAGGTTACACTTGTTTATTATTGATGGAGCCATGTTGGATTTTTCTAATCATTAATTCCTTTTCAATATAATCAATCAATTAATCAATCAAATGATTTATACACTTGCTGGTCTACATTGAGCAGACCCAACTCTCTTCCCCTTTTGATAATCAAGACATCTGCCTTTGTCTAGTACTGCAGTATTTCTATTTTCCATCATCTATCAAAGATCACTGACAGTAGCACAATAATCACATTGGCCCTATTCCCATCACTCTAGCTCCCAGCTGCCAGACTCCACACCAAAGAGAAACCAGGCAAAGGGTATTTCAGGAGATCATAACTGTGCAATCTATGACTTATGAATTTTAATTTGAACTTAAAGATCATCTAATCCTTGTTCTTTCCTCTTGCAGAGAAGGAAATGAGACTCAGAACAGGAAAATACTTTGTCCTAAGTTCTACAGCTAGGAAGTAATATCAAAAAGTGAAAAATTTCCTACATCTGAGTCAGAGGACCTAATTCAAATGATGACTCATGCTTATTACCTATGGAACCTGGAAAAAACCTTAATTACTCTAGATTCGGTTTCTTCAGTTTTCGAGGAGGGGGACAATCTGGATGGTTTCTGAGGTTCCCTCCAATTCTAGAACTATATTGTCTGACATTAAAACCTCAATCATTTTAAAATCTCTAAAAACACCAAATGCCATGCCAAGCAATATCCACTCTTCCTGATCTTTCATCTTCTTTTGAACTCATATTATCCTAGGACTATTCTTCACTTGCTTGCAATAGACCTGATAAAATTACCTGGCAATCAAACAGATGATCAATAATCAGAACCGACAAACACATGAATGGCCAACATCCCCACTACCCTCTCAGGATCCTGTTCTCATAGCTCCAAATGCCTCAGGGAGCAGAGTACTGTAAATAAACTTGTTTGGAATCAGTCTTCTGTTCACACTCATCAAAATCCCATCAGTTCAAACGATTAGAGAAAAAAAAATCCCCACAGGAAATCCCAAATGTCAGACCTACGGATGCAACATTAATGTTGTCCAATGGCTAACCCAGTGACATGTTCAGAATGCCAGTAAAGGAAAAAAAAAAAGAAAAAAAAATGAAGTCCGTGTTAGAGTGAGAGAGGACTAGAAATTTAAGTCCCAAATGAAAACTGAAAGATTTCAACATGAGAGACAATTGATTTTTTTTTTCCTTCAGAGGAAATTTCTCCCCCAAACACAGAAAGACAATTGGGTTCCTTGCATTACAAACAAAATATAGGCAGTCCACAAAACAAGGTCTGTACTTTCCCTGTGCTTTGGTGTAATACATCAGACCCCTAGTGTTCCCAAAACCACCAAAATTCTAGAGTTTTACTCTCCTCAGCTAACTTGGATCTAGGCCAGCTTGTCATTGTGAAGGGCTCTGGCCTTCAACCCCAACTTAGCATCACCCTCACTGAAAAAAAGGCTCTAACTGTATGAGAGCCCCAGGTGCTGTGTGCAGAAGGCAGACAGGACAATCTCTAAAGATCTGTCCCTCAGCCATTAGTTCCCTAGGACAGATGGTGCCTTGTTACCAGGAGAAAACTGAGTTATATATGCTAATGCAGGCAAATGATAGAATACATTGAGTCCCACCAGCTGGCTACAGCTGCTTCCAGGCTCCTTAGCCATACCAGAGGAAAGTGAGACAAGATTTCTGCAAAAATATCCCCTTACTCAAATGTGACATGAAGAGAAAAACAAACAAAACAAATGTGTTCTCTAACTTTTTCAGTTTCTCTGTGCTTCCAGTAAGAGCTACTTAAATTGAGAATGCTTTGTGTGTAAGATGCATATACCCAGAGAAGCCCATAACTACCTAGGCTCAGAGGTAATTTCCCATAAATAACCAGATACATCATCAATGACATTTAAGATTGGAAAAGGGAGGTTGATTATGTAGCCAAAGTAAGCAATAATTAATAGACTGCCTGGGTACTGCACTGGTACCATGAGAAGATTTAAGATACATGGAGATGGCCACAAACTTACAAGGAGAATGTTGCTGAAAGGAGAATTTATTCCAAGATGACAGACAAAAATTATACAGGAACAGAAGAAGGGGAAGGCTCCCATCAGTATCGAGAATGAATCCTAATAAATTCGTCAAATTATAGTCATGGATTTGCTACTAACATAGAAATATAGTATTTAGACCTAGAAGAGAACTTATAGATACTCTCATACAAATCCTCAGTTTTAAAGATCAACAACCTAATGTCCAAAGAAATAGATATTTACTCATAAACATGTGGATAGTATTTTTCTGTAACAGGTATTCTTCATTTTTTTTGGCAGCTGAGGAATCATATGGACTCTCTCAGAATATTTTTAAATGCACAAAATAAAATACATAGGATTATAAAAAAAGACAACTATATCAAAATGTCATTAAAAACTTTTTTTTTAAGTTCACAGACCCCAGGTTAAGAAGCAGGTATTTTATCTGGGTACCTTCTTTGATTCTATCAAATCCTATCCATTGATTTATTTTACTAAACACATGGCATTTCCTTCTGGTAAAATTTAAGCTCCATGAGGGCAAAATCTATCACTAGTCACTAATTTATCTCCAGTATTGAGCACAGTACTTTGCACATAATAGTAGATATGTGGTAATTATCATAAACATAGTTCAGCCAAGATTTGAAAGCAGGTCCTCACACTCTAAATTCAATGCCTTTGCCATTATATCAAAGAGTTGATGCATGTGATCTTGGTCAAGTCATTTATAAACTCAAACACTTTCCATCATGTGGAAAAATTAGTGGGTTGAATTAAAGAACCTCTAAAGCTTGCTTTCATTTTTCCTACCATTATCAATATCTTTAATCTTCTGATCTCTCAAAAGGCCAACTGCCTTTTCAATACTCTTACCCTCCTGAATAGTGTCTTTTTGCCAAATGATCCCTAATCCAATCCTCAAAAGAAGCTTACCATATTCTCTTCTTGTTTTGAATTACTATAATTCATACTATATCTTATATGCCCTTAATTATGCTTCATCAGAAATAAGTTTCAGAATAAAAGCAGGAAATGGAAAGTGCACTAAGTTAGTAGATGAAGAATCTGAATTTGAATCCTGACTTTTAATTCTAAGCTCCTTGGGAAGAAAACAGCAACAATAACCAGTAGCAAAAATGGCAAGTTGTCCTTAGCAGAATAGCAGTCCAAACCATGGGTATATGACAATAATGGACTATGATGGTAAGAGAAGAAATGATAAATATAAAGAATTCAAAGAAAAACAAAATGACTTATATGAAGTGTTACAGAGCAAAGAAAGCAGAACTTGGAGAAGAATATACATAATTATAAATTAATTTAAGTGAAAATAATACTAAAAGGCAAATTAACTCAAGATTCATTCCATGAAATAGCTCTGGTTCTAATAATAATAAAGACTGAAATATGCATGCCTCCTATCAAGGAAATAGGGGGCCAAGAATGTCAAATGTGTTATTCCCATTAGATTGTAAGCTCCCTGAAGTCAGAAATTGTCTTTTTGCTTCTTTTTTGTATACCAGTGCTTAGCACACTGCCTGGTACATAGTAGGTGCTTCATGAGTGTTTAATGATTAACGTTTTAAAAATCTGTCAAGGTTGCTTCATCAGTTTGACATTGTTTTTCTCTTGTTACAAGATAGGAATCAACATAGGAAAGGCAGGATATGCAAATGACAATAATGTAAAAAATAACAAAAAGCATTTTTGTTTTTTTTTTTTAAACAAAAAAATACAACCAATGTTTGCAGCACAGTTGGCACTTATATTGACAAGCAAGATGATGACTGGTCACTTAACATGGAGAAATAAAGCACTAAAAAGTGACAGACACCAACAGCTGGATTCTATTTTAAGGAAAAGCCTACCAGAGTGATTTTCCAAAAGATGCCTTTTGAAAAGACTCACAGTATGAAAATCAAGGAAACATAAGAACTTAAAGACATCTGGTGCAACTCTCCCCCACTATGTTTTACAGATGAGGAAATTGAAGTCCAAGAATAGGAAAAGGTCACAAGAAAAGCTGTGACAAAGCCAGGACTAGCATCTAGGGCTTCTACATTCCAGCCCAGGGATCTTTAGTAATTGATTGATCAATTGGATAGCCTCATTGCAATGGACCAAAGTAGTATTTCCATGCTGAAAAAATCACACCAATACTGATTCTGAGAGTCTCCTTCATAAAACATCAAGCTCCTAGGTAGTAGCTTAATATACCTTTGAACATCACTCATGCATCCTACACGTACTAGTGCTTTTACAACTGTCTTAATCCGTATCACTACTTGCATTAAGTATGTTTCCTTTTTCACATTTAAAAGGTTCTTTCTTGGAGAAGCATGACAGTGGAAAGCATCACAGGAAGCACACAGGGAAAAATTCTAATCTAGACTCTTTTACTAATTAGTTATGTGACTAAAAATGTCTTTTGAGTTATCTAGCCTATTGCTAATTAGTTATGTGATTGAAGATTTTTGGATCTCAGTTGGCCTTTTATTTTTCTCCATATAAAGTATATGTAATATGACTCTGCTTCCCTAAAAGAATGGTCATTAGGACAAATAAGACAGCATTCTCTGAAGGTACTTTAGTGATTCTGCTCATCCTACCCATTGTTCAATTATTACTTTTAAAACACTGGGATATGGGATTTGGAAATGGAATGGTCAAATATACACACTAAGGAGACAGTGAAAAAAATCTGATATTGATTTGCTTCTCCAAAGCAAACACTGTTAAAGATGAACATGCAGAACAGATAGATTGAGGATGACAGGGATAGAGTTGAGAGCATAATGTGCTTGTCTTGTATGCACACACAATTCTTTTACACAGTGCATACAAATTAAAGTCTAATGCATGGCAGCTGAAAACGGCCCACTCCCGCCAGCTTCTGGCTGTCAGAGTCCTCATCAACCGTGCCATGTACCACAATGAGGAGTTGTCAGCCAAGGACACCTCACTGCCAAACAATCTTTCCCTATAAATATAAGGGGCAATTTTCTAAGTTTTTGCAACGTTAGATAATGGAACGTTCAAGCTGGAAGCAGCTCTACGAATATGGAACACAGAATGTTAGAGCTGCTGGGAGCGACCTTACAATCCCAAAACCAAAGAAGGGAACTTAGAACATTCTGTGCACCAAATGTCACAACTCAGGAATGGGGCTTAGGTCACAGAATTAAGAATAAAGAAAAGGAACTTCAAAATCACCTGGTGTGATTCCTTCATTTTCAGTCAAAGAAGTAGAAACCCAGGGGAAAAAAGTAACTTATCTAATAAAAACACTGTAAGAGAATCAGAGCCAATCCTGGAACTCAGGTCTTGGGGAATCCAGTCCAAGACTACTGACATTATAACTTGTAACACGCATTAATGAAGACAATGTTGAGCTTGGAATCATAAAAAAAAATTTTCTTTCATCCAGTCCAATATGAAGGGGGAAGGGAGGTGGAACAACAGAATCATATTTTGTGGTTTTTCTTACATTGCCTCACTAGTTATTACTTATTCAGAACTTTTGGACTTTTGACAGTCTTTGTTTTTATTAAAAGTTTGAGCCATGCATTAATATTCATCCTTCATAATTTACACTTGGGTATACCTACACATTTTTTTTCAAAATCTGAATTGACCAAAAGATCCTCTATGAATAAACATTTGTCTTTTTTCCTCCTTTTCCTCTTTTTGACTTTTTGCCTTCCTTTTTGCCTCTTTCCCCCCTTTTCCTCCTCACTGGAATTGTTCTTGTGTTTTCAATAGTTCAGTCTTGAACACAGTCTCAGAACCCTTGATATGCAGCACTATGGACAGTACCTCTCTTCTTGATGATCAGGAGACATCAGGTAGACAAGTCAAGAGCTCCAAGGAACAGTATCACTCTGGGCTACCTACCCTGTTTTCTGTCTCCAAAAATTCCAGCAGATGATCCATCACTACCAAAAGTGACTACTACCACTAGGACTGCCAAAGAATCCTAGATGATAGCATAAGAGGAAAGATAACATCTGCTTGTACTAGGCAGATCAAACTACTGAAATCAATAAGCATTTATCAGGTGCCTACTATGTGTCCCATTCTCTGCTAAGCAAATTCTAACCTCAGATAACACTCAAAAACTCTAAAAACTGAGAGTTGTCAATATATACTGATGAAAGAAGTCCTATACCATCAGTTCCTTAACACAATGAAATAACAAGGCCAGATTTATGTATGTGGTAGGTGTGTGTGTGAGAGAGAGAGAGAGAGAAAGAAAGAGAGAGAGAGAGAGAGAGAGAGAGAGAGAGAGAAGAATGCTGAAAAGAATTAGCTTCACTTTGACAGAACAAATTACTTCCTTGCTAAATACACTCTGCTTTTTTTTATCAGAACACCAAAGGTATCTTGTGCTTTACAGAAGAAATAGTTATTTCATTTTTAATTAACTTTTTAAACAGTGTTTTCATTAATAACTCTAATGACCAATGTACCAGCTGACGGTAAGTGGTTTTTTACAAATCTATGAAAACACCGTTTGCTCTCCTATTAGTCATGCACACATCTGTGTGTGTACATGTACAATTGTTTGGATCTTGGATTTCATTCTGTGAGAGAGAAAGAGAGAAACAGAAACAGAGGCACAGAGAGAGAAAGGAGAAGGTAATAGAGAAGAAAAATAGAGGGGAAGAGGAGAAAGAGGAGAGAGAAAGGAGGAAGAAGGGGGGAGAGGAAGACCACTGACTAGAAACTGAGATGCATCATCAAATCTGCAGATACCAGAAAACTTGTATGTGCCTGGACTATGTTTAACCTATCTCTTTGGCTACAATATTCTAAACACCTCAAGTAACAATCACACTTACATATCTGACTACAAATACAGCTGTCTCTGTATCATATTAACACTGAATAAACCTTGAATAATTAGAATTGCAAGGGTGACATTCTCAATGACTGAAATTATCACCGAAACCTCCAGGAATTTGAAACCTTGCCAGGAGAACACTGTCAAACCACTCCATCATATTCAAAGAATTTCCTATACCATGTGTTAAAGAAAATAAGAAACAACTTCTCTGGAAATAACTCTTTGCTGTTGAAGTTATTTAGAAAAGTAATCTTTAAGAAGGCAGCAGTGTAGTAGAATATACCAGTTAAAAGAAGACCAGAGAGGAAAATGAGAGAGCGAGGTTCTAAACCCAGTTTTCATACATAAGTTGAATACAAGTTAAAACTGCCCACCCACACCATTCTGTATGAGTTTGGGCAAGTTTCCTCTCTGAGGCTTTATGTTCTTCACCTGCTAAATGAGAATGAGAGAAAAGAAAATTTCTAAATCCCCATCTGTTTCTTTGCATAGTGTATAGGAGCAAAGGACAAGATATTGGGGAACAGAAAGAAACATGATGGCATGATGACAATCTTTAAAATATTGCTATATGAAAGAGAGCTTAAGCTCAGTGCCACTTCATTTCTCACCAGGCAGCAGTCTAAACTTTCTCAAAAACTTCTTCAGATTGGAAGAGTACCCCAACCCTGGATTTCACAATTTGAAAATATCCTCTACCCTTGAGCCCCTTGCTCCCTCCCCCCTCTCTCTTTCTCTCTCCTCTCTTTCTCCTTGCTTCCCTTTCTTTCTCCCTCCTCTTCTTCCTCCCTCATTGGATAGCTTATCCTTGAATCTCCATTAGAGGAGGCCAATCATATCTTGATATTTGCCTCTGAGCTGAGTACTTTCATTTCTATCTTCCCCTTTTCAGCTTCCTTTTGTGTACTTCTTCCATTAGAAGGTAAGCTCCTTGAGGGGAGGACTATTTTTCTTTTTCTTTTTTCTTCTTCTTTACAAAGGTTTTCTGGGGGCATAATTAATATCACCGGTATCCTTTAAGTAGAGACCACTTATTAAGGATGTTCATGAGATTTAGGCTGGGGTTGAAATTACATTAAAATCCTTCAAATGCAGATGCTATGTTCTAAGGTCCCTTCCAGTACTAGCATGCCATATCCTATGGCCTGAGATCATGTACTGCTCCAAAATTCCATATTCTAAGGTCTCATCCAGCTTTCTGAATTTATGATTCGCCATATCTCTGATTAAAATGACTGTTCTTTTCTATAGCCTGAACCAGCTGTTCCATAAGTAACTAAGAAGGCACAAGTCAGCCCACAAGTATGTGAACTTGATGAAACATTTTATTCATACTGCAAGCAGTAAGGGAATGCAATAATCAGGGTTAGCAACACAGGTCACTCATCAGGAAACAATGACTTCATCGCTGAATGTGCAGGAGACAGCTGGAATGAATATGGAAACCAAATTGCCAGTTGTGTTGTGCCCCCTGTTTACTTAAAATGGGTCCTGACCCAGCTAAAATTTAAAAAAAAAAAGTAAAAAGTAAACCTCCCATGTGGAACTTGTCCCTGGAAGAATACCTTGAAACCAGTGGGAAACTATATGCAAAAATGAAAAACTTGGAAACTTAAAAACAGCCACATGTCAACTTCAGGGCACTGCTCCATAACAACAATTATCTCAGCAAAGAAGTAATTCATGGAATGAATTTATACTGGAGTCAGAGGGAATAAGGCCAAGTATTTAGAGAAGGAGGTCAGGCATCAGAGTGTGATTAGGTCTGGTACAAAGGAATAGGCCCCGAGAACCACAGTACAGAGACCTGGTCCTGGTGAATTTTGTCACTATGTGACTTTGGACAAGGCACAACCCCTCTGTGAGCCTAAGTTTTCACATCTATATAATGAGAATTTTGGACTCTATAATATAATCACTGAATTTTCCTCTAGTTTGAACTTTGAAGTGCTTCAAAGCAGATTGTCCAACTCATACATAAATCAACTTTTTAGTTTCCTTCTTTTTTTAAATAAATATAAAAACAACCTCTACATAATAAGAGTGGACATTTTTGTTCCTAAACAATTTCAGAATAGTATCTCAGTTATTATAAGAAAAAGAGCAGTGTGTACCTATGTCTTTGGGTTTTTCCCCTTAATATTATAAAATAATTACTGTAGGTTAGCTGAATGTTTCTTTGGATGAAGGAAGAAAGAGAGAGGTGTTTATTTAGTAATAAAAGAAATACAATGAATAAACTGGGTTTTTTTTCATTCCAATATATTATTTAGCATGGATATAAGCAGTTTCCTCAAAGCAGTGCTCTTAGTTAGGGAGTGGAAATATTTTTATCCCTATTTTACAGATAAGAACACTGAGGCTCAGAGAGATGAAGGGACTTCCCTACAATCAACAGTGGCTATTATCTAAATCATTTTTCCCTGAACCAAAACATACATACTCAGTGAATAAGACAAAATATGGAAATAGAAAAAAGAAAAGATTTTAAGCAGATGGTCTGAAAAATCCACAGGCAAAAAGCTCCATCCTTATTATAGAGCATTGGTGGGCATTTTGAAATGAAATTTATTAAGCATTAAAAACTCACATTCTTTGTATGCGATCAATCCCTCAGCAAGAAAACCTTGGAGGAAGAGAGAGGCCTTTCATGTCCCCAGTGAACAACTATACATTAATATATGGAAACCCCGTGGAACCCAATCTAGCAAAGGACTCAGCTGGCTCAGGGACTGATAGCAATCAGAGACTCTGATGCTTTTGGCCAATCACAGAGCCCCATTTAATACACAGGGGTTAAAAAAAAAAAAGCCATCAAGGGCCAAATATTTAAATACTTGTCTCATCTTACCATCTGCTTCTCCTGCCATTCACTTTAAAATTAATAAGGTTGTTATTAAAAAGAGAAGCTAATGTTGCATCTGTCTTCCTTCAATTACCGATAATTACTAGACTGCACCAGCAGAGTGAGATACTTTTTCTAAAACAATCGTTCCTAATCATATTTGAATTTTTTTTTAGATAAGCTTATCTGGTAAATTCCAGACTGAAAAGGAGAAATTGTTTTCCCCACCCCATTCCCAATCTGTTCTTATCCAAAAGTAATGCCTATTATTTTATGGTTTCCAAAGTATGTAAGAAAAGGACCCCTGAAAATTTAAAAATCAATGCAAAAATTGCTACTTACCCCATGAACAAAACTTATTAACTATAATCCCTTCAAGTAAATGCTCTTCTGGATGTCATTGATTCAAGAAAAAAAATGACAAATTCTCACCCACCCATCATTGCATATGCAGAGCCAAGGAAGAGTTTAAAATGAATCAATACAATCAGTCCTATTTTATTCAACTTTTCAAATCAGGTAAAGAGAAAAACACTAGACTGGCAAAGGGAAAGAACAGATTCCCTGGGTTTTTGTTCAAGATTTGTGCTGAATTTATCTAACTCTGGACAAAATGTTTGCCCTTTTTAAAAGTTCACCTTGTCATTGTCTGGAAATGGAAGAGATTGAACTAAATTAGTGTGATTAGTGTTTTCTTTTGATGTTGAACATTTCAGGTGATGGAATATAATGATAGAAATCGCAAACACAGTTAGTTCATTATAGTTTGTCAATGAAAAATAAAAATAAAATTCCGAGCACAGTGCCATAAAAGGCCAGAACCCAGGATCAAGGGAATTAGGAGAATGAGACACAAAATAAAGGAAAGTGAGTCTGTTTTCATATCCCAAAGAAGTTTCACATTCCATGAATTTCTGATAAAAATATAATATTGTATTTAATACTCTAGAGAAGAAAAACACCAGCAATGAATTTTCTCATGAAATCTCAAGTTCCACTGCACAGAGTATCAGAACATTCACTGCTAACATACTATGTTTGAAGAAACTTTGCAGATCTATTATTTTCTTCTACCTAGGTCTAGGAGAGTTTTCAGTTCTTTCTTTATGTGATTGATAAAGGGCACATTAAAAATATCTTTGAAATCAGAAGATCTGCTTTTGAGTCCCAGACCAGCCACTACACCATATATGTCTGGGCTTCAATTTCCTTATCCAGAAAATGAGGATATTAACCTACGTGATCTTAAAACCTAAATCTTCTGATTCAATGACTCATACACATAATATGTTTATGTCCCTCCCCCAACCCAAATGCTAAAAGCTATTTTTCAGAATCTCACTGTAATCCTGGGCACCATTCCAAATGCAACATTTTAAAAGAGATTTTTTTTAATGTTTTGAAATCATAATGTACTCTGTTGTAATCTTTTCTCCCTTTTCTCACCTACTGGGCAAAATCAACTTTTCCTAAAACATTGTTCCATGATGATAACAAAAGAGGAAATGGGAGATTCTTTGTTACATTCTATGGAGTTACTCCCTACTCACTGAGCTCAAGATAGTGTCTGGAATTAAGAAGGGAAAAAAGCCAAACAATGTTTTGTAGATGGTAACAATCACCTTAGCAAATTTTAATTGCTTTATTCCTTTTTCTTTTCTGTAAAGGATAAAAACAAGAAGCCATTAAAATAAGAAAGGAGAATGACTTTACAAAGTCACACCAGTGAAAGGAACAAAGATTTTCTGGAATTGAGTTGACCATCTTTGCTTATTTGGACAATGCATATAACATGCAATCTCAGTGGCAGATGTTTCCAAGTTCTTCTTGGTTTGCTATCTTGCTGTCAATAAATTCTATGTCTTAATTGTTTATAAATAGCATGGGACTTGATTAGATGCAAATCAAGATAAGATGCCCTACCTTCTTAGAGCTGTGATGAGGGGAAAAGATAGCTGGATAAATTGCAGCCTGGGAAATATGAAGGATAGATTCAATCAAGCGGACATAAAGTCACATTCACAGATTCAGAGAATCATAAAATAAGAACTAGCAGATGCCTTCAAATATACACTATTAAATCTTGAAAGAACCTTGGGATTCATCTAATCCAGTTCTGTCACTTTTCAGATTAGGAAAAGGCAACTACCCAATAACAGAATTGCTAAATGGCAGTTATGTGGCACCAGAGTGGATAGAGGGCTGCATGTGGAGTCAGGAAGACTCATCTTCTTGAGTTCAGATATGGCCTTAGATCCTTAACTAGCTGTGTGACCCTGGGTAAGTCACTTCGCCATGTTTGCCTGTTTCCTCATCTGTAAACTAAGTTGGAGAACAAAATGGTACTGGAATCAGTAACTTTGCAAAGAAAACCCCAGGAAAAGTCACAGAGAATCAGATATGACTGAAAAATGACTTAAACAACAAAAAGTGCTAAATAAATGTTTGTTGATTTGACTTAAGTTGGTCTGTTTGTTCCACTTTAATTAATAGTAATAAAAACAGGATAGCTTTATCTGGCCTTCCTAGCTGACATTCCTGAACTACAATAAGAATTAAGACAGAATCTAGGGATTCTATATTTCCTTGTTTAGAGTTCCAAAGTTTAAAAAAAAAAAGTCTGAAACAATTCTTTGAATAAGATGGACATTTGCCCTATGGATAATTAAGCCTCATCGTATAGCCTAGACATAATTTGGATGATCCAAAATTCTAACAATTCACAACAATTACTGGTGGAGGAAAATAGGATTATACCTTAGCTCTCTGAAACCCTTGGGGAATGAATGGACTCTGGTAATTAGAACTTTCCACAGAGTTGCCTCCATGGTAAAGACTTCTCAAGATAATCCTTCTCAAGATAATAAGAAAAATCCTTATTTTTCTAAAATGTATTCCATATCTTCCTACCTTCTTAAACAGAGCTTTCTAAGTTTAATTTCCCTGATGATTCAGAATCATAATTAGAAGAATTATTGTACTAAATTGTAAAAGCAATGCCCTTAGGGACCCCCTGAGGTCTATAAAAGTAATTCCCTGAGAAATAACCTCAAGTTTTAAGGATTTTTTATTTGCTTTTTTATTTATTTTATTTCTTTTGCTTGCTGTGAGCTTGGAAGTCATGTTACATCTTGTTATTTGTAACATGTATTTCTTTCATAAAGTGTAAACTATGGACATGATCAGAACCAATGTGGTAATTCAGAGAAATAACCAATATAACATGTTACTATGCAATAACCAATTTCCCAAAAATATTATCTTATTTTTAAGGCAATGAATTGTTCCCTCTTCATCCCATTTCTAAGACAGTCAATTCAGTAGCCACTCTGATGGGATTAAATTAAATCACTTGCAAAAAATGCCTAACAGTGTTTCCATTTCTTGGAAGGTGATCTTTGATTTAAATGAAGCAAGCATCCCATAAAACTAACCTTAACCTTCTCCAAAAGAAAGTGTGATTTTTATAGAAGTTCCACTGAGGAGAGCTGTCAAAAACCACCAGGGAATAGAAAATGTATTCATGAGACAACAAATGAAATTGAGCTGTCACAAAATTAAATCTCTGAATCTCTCTGAAAGTATACTTGCTTTTCTAGGCTAAAATTAAATTATGAGTGAAGTTTTGCTTTCCTGAGATTCTTTCTTTTAATATATCATAGATAAAAAGGACACAATGAAACACTGAGAATAGCCACTCAAAGATCCAAAAAGATTCTTAGAATGATAACCATGAACTAAAATTTAGAGAGTTTCAAAGAACCAAAAGTATGTGTCCTTTTGGCTTACAGTTTTAATGTCTGTTCTGACATGGCCTACTTTACTATATATAGGTAGAATAGATATCTGCCTACTGTTGGGATTATTGGAGCAATACCACTCCACAGTGCCAAAACTCCCTCTGCCTAATTTGTGCTGCTGCCCTTCAGAGATGCTCCCTCCTCCCTCAACTTCAGAGACATCCCACCATCATACTACTCTCCTTTTCTTCTCCTTCCATGTCTATAACCATTCCTTCTCTGCAAACATAGCTCCTCAAAAATAAGTGCTTAATAAATTATTTTTCACTCATTCATGAATTATTCATCCATCCATTCATTCATCCTTCATCTTATTCTCAATTCCTAAAAGTAATTATGCTCAAAAGTTGCTTTTTTCGCTCAGTTTGACTCTCTTGAGGATAGCAACTTTTTTTTTTAACTAACAGATGTATCCCCATGGGTCTTTATGGGTCTTTCCCCAGAACTTAGCATAATATCTGGCATATAGTAAGCATTCCCTCTCCTCTTCATTTCCTCCCTCCTTTACCTTCTTTCCTCTCTACTTCTCTTCTTCATTTTCTTCCTTCCTTCCCTCTTCCATTTTCTCCCCCTTTTTTCCTTCCTCCCTATTTCCCTCTTTCTTTTCTTTCTGGAGGATCCACAACTTTGAACAAGACAACCTCTCTAGGTCTCCGTTTCCTCATGTATTAAAAAGGAATTAGATGAAATGACCTCTACAATCCCTTTCTCAAACTACAATCCAATTGAATCCAATTGAGTGCATATCCAGACAGAAGCATTCAGCCAGGGCTGTCAAGTCAAACTCTAGTATTTAAACATCTCGCAGGAATTTTTAAAGAAGCAATGGAGCAATGGGATCAGAAAATCCAGTGTTCTGGGCCTATTACTGTCATTGATACACTATCTAACGAAACTTGGGCGAACCATGTAATCTTTTAGGGTATCAAATTCTCCATTTAGAAAATACAGAGGATTGGAACAGATCATAGCAATATAGATTTTAGAATGAGAAGGGACCTTAAAGCTTCAATCCTCTCATTTGCAAACTAAATTTGCATGTATTTAAGTAAAAATAAAAATGAGGAAATGGAAGTCCAGAGTGAAATGAAGTGACTTCCCCAGAGCAAAGAGCTAGTAAGTGATGGTGGTGGGATTCCAAGCAAAGGCTTTCTGATTTCAAGTACAGCATTCTACTACTTGCTACACCATGTGTCATTAAAGTTCCTTCCAGAAAGAGAAAAAGACCCACATGTGCAAAAATATTTGTAGTAGCCCTTTTTGTAGTAGCAAGAAAGTGGAAAATGAGTAGATGCCTATCAGTTGAAGAATGTCTGAAGAAGTCATGGTATATGAATGTAATGGAATATTACTGTTACTATAAGAAATGACAAGCAGGCTGATTTCAGAAAACCCTGGAAAGATTTACATGAGCTGATGCTAAGTAAAATGAGTAGAATCAGGAGAACACTGTACATGGTAACAAGAAGATTATGTGATGATCAACTGTGATGGACTTGGCTCTTCTCAAAAGAAGATGATTCAAAGCAATGCCAATATATTTGGGATGGAAAGTGCTATCTGCATCCAGAGAAAGGACTATTTAGACTGAATATGGATCAAAGCATAGTATTTTTGTTGTTTGTTTTTTTCTTGTTTTTTTCTTTCATCTTCTGATTTGATTTTTCTTGTACAGTATGACAAATATAGAAATATGTTTAGAAGAACTGCATGTATTTAACCTAGGTTGGATTTTTTGCTATTGGATAAGTGCTGCTTGTGGGGGGAGAGAGTGAGAAGAATTTGGAACAAGCTTTTGCAAAGGTGAACATTGAAAATTAAAATTGCATATAAAAAAATTGCAGTAAAAATAAAAAGCTACTAAAAATAAAATAAAGTTCCTTCTAGGTCTCTCCTTAGGAGATTTCTTTCAATACTAGTAATTCATAAACTAATTCAGGATGCTAATCAATTCTTTTTGCCTCAAATATATAACAAGTATATCCTAGGTTCTATTAAATAGTTAAATTACACTTAAAATAGCAATAATTTTAAATAAATTCCTTTCAAGATTGACAAAGGTAGCTGAACTCCCTGTACTAAGTACTGAGGGCAGACCAAGATTAGGATCCTTGCCCTCATGAAGTTCATAATGCTATATGGAAGACAAGGCAAGGTACTGTGCTCATGCCTACATTCATTTCTATCTTATCCTTGGTCTAGAACAACCATTCTGCTGTTTGTTCAGCACACAATACATTTTCTCACATCTCTGTAAGTGAAAAAATCAACTCAGGGCAAAAGGGATGGGAGCAACTCAGAAGTTAGATGGTCTCTGCTAAATCTTCAAAGAAAATCTCTCTCTTGTGCCCTCAATAAGCAAGGCAAAGCTTTGAATACTTTCCATGACAGGAAACTTCTAATCTCCTGAGGTAGATTAGTCTACTTTTGGATAGCTCCTATTGTTAGAAAGTTTTTCCGACCTCAAACTAAAATCTGCCTTTCTATAACTTCCATTCCTTTCTGTCCCTGTGGCCAAGAGGAACAAGTCTAATAGGGCAGGCAAGCCCTTTATTCTGGCCTAGACAACCTTCATATATTCAAGACCTATTTTCCTCCCAAATGATTTAATCTGTGAAGGCAAACACCATGTTCACAATTAAAAGCAGGTGTGAAAAGAAAATGCATGCACATGCTAAGTAATTTGTATTTTTAACCAATTGGCCCAAAGACTAAAAAATGTGTCAGAGACCAAGACCTGCTTATGATCACAATTACATTATTGTTACATTATATAAGATGCCTGGCATAGAAAGAGCCTAATATTTGAAGAAGGAATCTAATCTCAAACAATTACAAGCTCTGAAACTTTGAATGTCACTTTAACCACTATCTCCATTTCTTTATTTGTAAAATGGAGCATCAACTTGATAAAACTGTTGTGATATTTAAATGAAAAAACGTACATAGAATGCTTTCAAAA
Organism: Myrmecobius fasciatus; assembly: GCA_023553655.1. NCBI lineage: Eukaryota > Metazoa > Chordata > Mammalia > Dasyuromorphia > Myrmecobiidae > Myrmecobius > Myrmecobius fasciatus. The sequence continues at coordinate 50,497 of JAJPUD010007728.1, forward strand.
TTGTCAAGTGCCATATAAATGTCAGGAATTATTATTATTACTCCCATTGTTATTATGATAGCCTTAAAGCAACCCTAAGAGGGAAATCAGACTTATCATTCTCCCCCATTTGACACATGAGAAAACTGATGTCTAGACAGGGGCAATGATCTGCTGAAGGAAGAAGAGAGAATTAATGGCAGAGCCAGGTCTTCTAAACTCCCAGTGTAGAGTTTTTCCTATTATACCAGGGACTGGGTAAGGGCTGAAGGGTGGGGGAGAAAGAAAAGGCGGGGCATACAACATAATAGGCACACAAGCTTGGGAGATCTACTAAAGATGGTTCTGTCACTTACTAACCATATCATTATGGTTTATGATATTGTTACTTCTCTAGGTATTGGTTTCCTCATCTGTAAAATTGATTACATCACTTATAAGACTTCTTTCAAGACCGGGTGTGAGGAAAACCCTTTGCAAAGTGCCAAAGGCTATGGAAATTGTGCTATTATGTGGCAGATATAAAAAAACATAAGGCATATTAGAGAGAGCTTGGGATTGGTAGTCAGAAGCTCTAGGTTCAAATCTTAACAATAAAAAGTGTTGAACAAGATAGCTTCTATCTAAAGTCCAACATAGAAAGTTGGAATCCTATAAACAAGGAGAGCTCCTTTTTGGCTTTGATGAGTTCTAGTGATTTGTGTTTTGTGTTGTTTTTTTCTATAATGGGAATAACCTTAGGAAAGCATCCCTAGGGCAAATAACATCAACCACATAAGTGAAGCACTTAACTTAATTCAGGAATAGATCCTGGGCATCTAGGGCCAAGCTCAGGAGAGAAAATTTTACTTGAATTTGTAGTTGCCTTGGGAAGGCCAATTGAGATTCAGCATGGAAAACTTAGAATTAGAAGGGACATTACATTTAAGCTCTAATCTAATTCTTTCATTTTAGAGATGACCTGGTAGGCTGTCCAAGCAGAAAGGTCAATTAGAGAGCCTCCAGGAGCCTTGCTGCTTCTAGTGAGAAGCAAGATTAGAAGTGTCCAGAATACTTGGCATCTTCCAAGATGATTCTTCCAAAATAGAGGCTGACTCTGAAGAGACAGAAGTCCAACCTAAACTGCTTGACTGAGGAACCAAAGGAGTGGACTCAAGTCGATATATTTCTCACCCAACTTTGATCTAGTAGCATTTCTAGAGCACAACAGTGATTCTAGTCCTGTAATTCTGGGGTTGCCAGGGGCTTCACAACCAGTTTAGGGTTTCTGGATACAACAAGTGGCCCAGTAAGTTCCATAAATCATTCTCCCTTTAGAAAAATGTTGTTGCCAAATTGTCATATTGAAGAATCTTCTGATCCCAGCCCCAGGAACTGAAATTAATGGATCAGGGAGGATTTTCTATATACTTATTTCTGGTCAAAAGGCCTTGTTAACTGTTTCCCTTTTCTATTTATCTTTCTAGCACTTATTACATTGTTTGGCAGAAAAAGTGACTATTAAATGCCTTTTTTCATTCATTCATTTTTCCTACTATCCATAAGACTTGTTCTGGTTCCTAGAAACTCAGACTGATATTGTGAAGACAAACAACTTTGAAAGACCTAAAAACTCTGGTTTGTGCAATAACTAGCCACAATTTCAGGAGATGAATGATGATGTCCACTACCCACCTCCCAAACTGAGGTGATAAGTCAAAAGGAGACATATTTTTGGAAATGGCCAATGTGGGAATTTTTAAGTTTGATTATGCATATTTGTTAATAGGATTAGGGGTATGAGACTAATAAAACAAGGAGGAAAGAAAAGAAAGGTGTTAATTTTTTTTAAGTCAATATCTAAAAACACATGTACATAAATCTGGAAAGCATCTATATTAGATAACATTTAGCCCAGGGTATCATATCATCACATTTCACATGTGAGAAAAATGAGGTTAAGAGCTAAGGTGATTTGCTTATTTCACACAGATACTTAGCCAATTACAGAATGGAGCCAGTGTCCTGGTTCTCAAGACAATTTCTTTCCACGATATCATACTTGCACCTGGGGATAAATCAGTCTACTTCCTCACTAAAGGAAATAAATTAATTATTACATTTCTTTATCTCTATTCCAATACACACACATATACACATGCACACACTTTTTTTTTTTTTACAAAAACTAATCAACCTTAAACTTCTAACAAAACAGTGCAGATTAATGCCAACAACTCACATTTATATAGTGCTTTAAGGTGACAAAGACCTTTCTACACTATAGCTCCATGATGTACATAATACATAAATATAAATCACACAGATGTGATGCAATATCATCGTCTATAGAGAAACTTCCCATGCTTGTCCCTGACAAAGTGTTCTCAGGTAGCAATCACTGCAAAGAGCGTGGTTATCCAAGTGTTTTGAAAAACAAAAAATTAAGGGTCTTGCATATCATAACAGAAAGGTTGGCTCATTGCTCCAAACAAAACATAACATTTTTTAAAGGAAAAAGAATTAACAATTATTTGGGGATTCTTAGAATTCATTTGACTTTGGAAGAAAGATGTAGAGAGAAGGGGAACAAAACCAAAACCCATCCTGTGTTTTTATTGGGTTTTGCCCATTCCTTAGGGAACAGAGTTTGTGTATTCTGCCTATGAATACTTTCTAAAATGATTTCTGAACTTACTACAACAAACAGAGAAATGGGAGCCCTGCCCTAGCCTACTCTGAGCTTTGGAAAGGGTAACTGACCAATCCTCAGGTCACATTGTTTCTTATCCTTCTCCCCTACAAATAGAGAGATTTAATTTCATTCCAGTAGAAAGGGAGGGGAGAATGAGTCCTGGAAAGATGTGAATATATTGATCTATATCTGGAGAAAGAGAGGAGGACTAGACTTGGAAGCAAAAGACCTGGGTTTAGAAATCCCAGCTCTGTTCCTTGCTAATTATGTGACCTTACATAAGTCCCTTTCCTTCTTTTTTGGGTGATTAAATTTAGACAATCTCTAAGATCCCTTCCATCTCTATAATTTAATTTAATAATGAAAATACATTAAATACGTCCCATAAAAGCAACACAAAGAGGGGAGTCCAGTTAAGTTTAATACTTTCTTTTAAAAAATTAAATGCACATTTAAAGCTGAATGCTAAGAAATAAGCATCAAGGATTTGGTTCTTTTCAACAATGAAATGATTGAAGCCAGTTCCAATGATCTTGTGATAAAGAAAGCCATCTAGACCCAGACAAAGAACTGTGGGAACTGAGTATGGATTACAACATAGCATTTTTCTTCTTTTTGTTGTTTGCTTGCATTTTGTTTTCTTTCTCATTTTTTTTTCCTTTTTTTGGTCTGATTTTTCTTGTGCAGCATAACTGTATAAATATGTGTGTGTATATATATACATATATATAGGATTTAACATATATTTTAAGATGTTTAAGGCATATTGTATTTATTACTTGCCATTTAGGGGAGGGATGGGGAAATGAGGAGAAAAAGTTGTAACGAAGTTTTGCAAGGGTCAATGTTGAAAAATTATCCATGCATATGTTTTGAAAAAAAAAAGTTTTAATAAAAAAAAGAAATAAGCATTAAAAATTATTGCATCAACAAAAAACTGATTTGGGGATCCCCCCAAAAAAAATCTAGAATTTAAATAATTAAACCTGCATGGCAAAATAAATTTAATAATTTCAAAGGGTTAGAATGAGGTCAAATGCACTTAGATTAGCCAAATTAAATCATACAATATCTTTCCTGGGCTGGACCCAACTTATATATTCTCATTAAATAATTATTTCATCACCACAAATTCCTTGTAAGCATGGTCATATTCTTGATTCTGGTAGGTGTGATACTGAGGAAATACATTCATTGGTCAAATGAGCAATAAGCAAGTCAGTGAGCACAGGGATTGTACCCAGGAGTGAAAAGAGCAAAGGGAACTCCACCCATCCCTCTCCAGAGTCTAGGAGCAGTACTCTCCCCTGGGAAAGGGGGAGTAATGATGTAACAAAGGAGGTGGAGGAGAGAAAGTCGGGTTTCAATTTAAGTGAGGAGTAAAAGGTGTCTTAATTGAAAGTTGAAGGTGGGCAATTTTTAACAATAGAGCAAGAATTTCAAAGGACACAGTAGACAAAAAAAAGACCAAGAGTTTTTAGAGAATTTTGAGAAATATGATAAGGCAGTCCCCAACATTTATTTGATCTCAGTCAGTGTAGAGAGAACTCGTGCCCAGTCCTAACTAGGGGAGAAAAGGAAAAGGGGAGAGATAGAGAAGAAAGGTCAAGAAAGAGGAGAGAAAGAGAAAAGAAAAGAGAGGAAAGGTGAAGGAGAAAAGAGAAAGAAGTGGAAAGATAGTAAAGAGGAAGAGAAGAAAGGAAAGAGGAGAGAAAAAGGAGAAGAGTGGGAAGAAAGAAAGGAGAGAAGAGGAGAGAGGAAAAAAGGTGTGGAGAAACGAGAGGGGAAAGAGAAGGCAGCTGACAGAATGGGGCTCATATAGACTTTGTGTCTTCCTTTAAATCCAACCCAGCATTCCTCACACAAGAATTAAATGCTAAAAAAATATCCATTGAGATCCAAGACAAGTACAAAGAACTCATGAAGGAAAATGCTATCCACATCCAGATAGGGATCTGATGGACTCTAAATGCAGATCAATGTAACCTTTTTAAACTTTTTGTTTCATGTTTTTTTTTCCTCTTAATCTTTTTTTTTCTTTCACAATTGTGACTAATACAGAAATGTATTTTATATGATAGCACATATACAACCTCTAGCGAATTGCCTAACATTTTCAGAAGAGGGAAGGAGTTGGGGAGAAGAAAAACGTGAAACTCAAGATCTTGCAAAATGAATGTTAAAAATTATCTGGATATATAACTTGGGGAAAATGCTATCCCATAAAATAAAATAAATAAATATCCACTGAATGGAAGTTAAATAATCAAATGCTACAAAGGGATCTATAACTATCTACTCTCCCACTTCTGAGTGGTCACAGTCAAAGGCTCCTCTTCTTGAAGAAAATCATCTTTTGTCTGTTTATCTGGGCCAGGGGACATAACCCCTCTGAAAAGATTCTGAACTAGATAGTGTAAAAATAAATCAAATTTCCCAAGCAGTCAAGTACTTCAATAGGGCCATCTCTCATTTCTGACCTACAGGAATGTACATTAAACACTACCCATCAAATACTCTGCAAAATTCCTGATTGAAGGAGTGAGAAAGAGAGAGGTGGGGGAAGCCTTTTAAAGGCAAAAACAAGGAAGGGAGGTGGCTCCTTTAGAGTCAAGTCAGCATTCAGGCATTTCAAATGGGCCAAGAAAAATAAAAAGGCCTCCCTGGTTAGTATCTTTTATGACAGTAAAAGTGTCCAGGAAAACAGATACGGTAAGAAACAGGCTTCTATCCATGGGGGCTGGAAGGGCCCCATATAAGTGTACATTAGTACCCTGCAACCAAAGGAAGGTGTAATTTTTATATTGTGCTACTTTCAAATGGACACAATAAGCTTCTACCTATTCCCTATAAATGTCAGCATTATTAAATCATGGAAGGTTATTATGGCTGAAGGGGACTTTGGAACACAAAAACACAGTTCTGGAGAGGATCTTATAAAAATAATAGTATAGCATTTTCAAAGTGTTTTAAAATTAGCGAAGCATTTTATATTTGTTATCTCATTGGATTCTCACAATAGTGAGAAGGAGGTGCTAATAATATCACCATTTTACAGTTGAATAACTGAGGCACTGATGACTTATCCTGGGTCAGTTAGCTAGTAAATGTCAAAGGCATGATTCTTGATTTCAAGGCCAATGTTCTATGCACACATTCTTCTTTCAGAAACTATATGCCTTAACAATTTAGGAATATCACAAACTAGAAAAGTAAGGGAAGAAATAGACCAGCTAAGAAATCTTTCTAGGAACTTTAATCCTCAAGTCAGAAAGAGTACAGATTAGTGTCACTAGGTAGACCTCAATAAAACTGGGAAAATTAGAAATGCCAGCTTGTCTTCCAAATCCTGCAGGCAAAATTTCTCTTCTTTATGCATCTGAAGGCATTTTTACAGTTAAAAATGCCTCTATCTCACCTAAACTTCTACTTTTCAGAGTGGTAAGTTTCCCTGATTTATATCCCCACTGTATAATAATAATGAATAATAACAATAGCCTTTATTTTTATGTATATAATCTTATTTGATCTTTACAACAACTACTGCAGGTAGAAGCTAGTATTGTTAATTATTATCCCAGTTTTTATAAATGGGGCAACTAAGAGTTAGAGGCAAAAAGACCCATCATGGAGTAAGAGGAAGGATTTGAATACAAGGATTTCCTAAAACTAACCTTAATGTTCTTTCCACTAAACAATGCTTCTTGAATTCTTGCATGTTCATGAAGGAAAGGAAGGGAATAAAGGAGGAAGAAGAAAAAAAGGAAAAGGACAAAAAGAAGAATGGATGACACTTTTAAAGTTGGAGGCAGGAGACCTGGACCTGGATTCTAACATCACTTCATACACTCACAATGTATATAAATAACACCAGGCAAGTTACTAAAACTTTCAAACACTGTTTCCTCATTTGTAATATTGGGGTAATAATATTTTCATTCCCCACACTTCATAGGGATTTTTGTGAGAAATGTCTTTTATAAAACGTAAAGTCTATAGAATTAAGTTCTTATTATCTATCAATATTATTCACGCAATTATAAGGAGTAAGCTAAAAGAGAGGAATGGTAGAATTTCAGACATCAGTCAAAAGATAGGAGGAGTTCTCAAGGAGAGGGAAGGGGAGGCAATGGGGCTTTCCTGCCCTTCATCTCCTCAGGAAATCACAAGATATTGGCACTCATCTGCCTTTCTGCTAAAAAGGCTGGTTCTACAAACAGAATAAGCTATTTAGGCAAAATATAGAAGGCATCTGAGAAGAGAACAGAATGTAAAGGGAATATCTCTGCTCTCTCTACCTACTTCCTAGAGGAAGCAGCATAACACCAAAAGAATACTGGTTCTATGTTCAAATCCCATCTCTGATGCTTATTACCTTGCTCAAGATATAATTTCATTGCTCTGAGCCTCATCTGCAAAAGGGGAGAGCAAGACTTAAATAGTCTTTGGAGTTCCAGCCAGACCCTTTTCTCCACTTAACAGCAGTCACCCACTAAATCAGCTAATTCAAAGGCTGATGTGCTCAAGCCAAAACTATTACATCTCTCACTGCATCCTCTACACACCTGAGAAAATAATCTTTCAAAGAATACAGGTCTGGACATGTCACCCCCTTACTTAAAAATCTGTAGTGGTTCCCTATTGGTTTTGGATAAAATACAAACCTTACATTGGTGATGTTTAAAGTCTTTCAGAATATGACTCCAGCCTACTTTTCTAGGTTTATTTCACATCACTCCCCTTCCAACACTATGTTCTAGACCAGAGGTGGGGAACCTGATTCCTCCTACAATTATCTTCTACTTGAAACTAAGCTTTTTTGCATAATTCAAACTGCCCAACAGAACAAGCTCTTTTCATGGCAGGGACTATTTTTTCTGTGCTATCGTTGCTACTTTTTGCCTTAGTATCCAGCGTAGATTCTTCGTCAATATTTATTTAGTTGAATTGAATATAGAATAAACTATATCAGAGCTGGGAGAGATCTTTGAGGTCATTTAGTCCAATTATGAAAGGGAAAGTGACTCCCAAGGTTGTGTGTGATGAGTTAGTTGCAAAACTAGATCTCTTGAGTTATTTTCTTTCTAACATTCTCTTTTTGGAGAGAGGAAACATGGGTAGAACGGGAAAGCAACATGGGGTGTCTGCTTCACAGGGAAACCAGTCAGGATTAGGAAATTTCTCCAGAACCAGAAAAGAAGTAATTAAGACTAGCAAATTTCTTTCTACCTTGACACAGAGATGAGCTGGCCTCAAAAATGACCATTTCCTTTCACAAACGGTCCAAAGGAAAATAAGTCATCCAAATTTGGCAGAGACAAAAAAGGAGAGGGAAATTCAAAATCGTGAATCAGCAAAGAAAAATAAGTGGCAGAGAGCCCAAACACATAAAAATTTCTAGAGTGTTTTGTTTGAAGTGGGAATTAATGGAATGAGGATCACAGGGAATAGAGCAGCCTAGAAACATGAAGGGAAAACATCAAATATGCAGGAGTAAAATGAATAAAATCAAAGCAGAAAATCAGGGGAGAGGGAGGAGATGAAATAGAAGTAAGGGATAGGAAAATAAGACCAGTCTGACAAACAGCCAGCAAACATTTAGGAAGTTCTAGGGCCTGAAGAAATAGATGAAAGATCTATCCTTCCACTAAAAAGGGTTGACAACCTAGGAAGAAAGATAAAACACCTAGACAAATATCTAAATACTAAATAAACAGAATGGTAGATAAAAGAACTACAAAATTGTGAGAGTTCCAAGTCCTCAGGTACCAGAAAATGCTGCTAGGAGGAAATAACATTTAAACTGATTTAAATTGGAGAAAGATTTCAACAGGAGAAAATGGGGGGAATTTGAAGCATAAGAGTAGCAGGAACCAAAAGCATGAAAGGGAATAAAATGCAGAACTATTTGATTATGCCCAGATTTAGAGTTGAGAGGGACTTCAAAAGTCCAACCTCCTGATTTTACAGGAAGGAACTGAGGCACAGAAATTCCCAGTCCATTGTCCTACTTTTAACCGCTCCTATTTCATTCTACTCATGACTGAATCATGATTTCCACATAACCATGTATAGAACTGTAAGATTTCAATCAACTTAAAAAAACACCTTTTCGTTTATTCTTCTCAACACTAGATGTGTGCTGCTATTATCCCCTGGAGAAAGGAATGGCAAATCACTCCAATATCTTTGTCAAGAAAACCCTAAATGGAGTCATGAAAAGTCAGATTGAAATGACTGAACAACAATTATTAATATCACCATTTTACAGGTAAAGAAACTAAAGAGATTAAATTATTTGCCAAATAGGAATTCAAATCTTTCAAGTCCTAAAATCTAAATACCAAGCCAGCTATCAGTAAATGGAAAAGGGATCAAAACTTCAGTAGCTCTTTCAGGACAGAATCACTAATTGGAAGGAACTACAAAGGCCATCTAGTCAAATTCAGAAATGAAAAGAACGCCACTCTATTATATTCAACCAGTTGAGTCAGTCAACTAGCACTTATTAAAGCAGCAGCTAAGGGCCAATGATACAAATAAAGGCAAGAAACAATCTCTATTCTCATTCTAATGTGAAAATAAACTTGTAAATAACTATGCAGAAACAAGATATATACAAGTTGAGGGTAATCTCAGATGGAAGGTGCTAAAATTAAATATGACTGTGAAAGGTTTTTTTTTATTTTTTTGCTTTGTTAAATTCTATTTATTTTTCCCCAGTTACATGTCATAAAATGTTTAGCATTCATTTTGGTAAGATTTTGATTCCCTTCTGAAGTTGGTAGGCAGTTCAATACAGTACATACATGTGCTATTGTGTAAAACATATTCCCATAGTCACAGTTATGAAAGAAAAACAGACTAAAAAGAAAGGAAAAAACATGAAAAAGAATAAGGAAGTGAAAAAAAATGTTTCCATCTGCATTCAGAGTCCATCAGTCCTTTATTTGGACATAGATAGTAGTTTCCTTCAGAGGTTTTTGTATTTGTCTTGGATTATTATGTTGCTTAGTCATTCGTAGTTGATTATCACACAATTTGGCTTATGCTATATACAAAGATGTTTCTGATTCTGCTCATTTTTCTTTGCATCAATTCATACAAGTCTTTCCAGATTTTTCTGAAATCTGCCATTTTAAGAAAGGATTTTTGAAAAAAGCAAGACTTTAACTGAAACTTGAAGGAAGAGTTAAGAGGAGAAATAATCAGAAATAAGAGGAGAGCATTCCAGGCATGAGAAATAGCAACTGAAAATATCAAAGCATCTTGTGTGAAGAACATAAAGGAGATCAATATCCCTGAATCTCACAGTACACAAAGGGAAGTAAGGTGTAAGAATACTAGAAAGGTAAGAAGGGGCAAGGTTATAAAGGGCTTAGAAAGACAAAGAGAAGATTTTGTATTTGATCCAATAGATAGTGGGGAGTTTATAAAACTGGAATTTATTGAATGTGGAGAAAGATGGCATAGCCAGTTAGATCAATTTCTCAGCCTAGTGATAGATAGCCTGGAGTGGGGACATAGTTGAAGCAAGGATAACAACCAGCAAGCTATAGCAACAATCCAAGCATGAAGTAATGAGGGTCTGCACTAGGATAGTTAGAGGGTCAGAGGAGAGAAGAGGACATATATAAAATCCATTATGAAGATGGAAAGGATAGAACTTGATCACTGATTGGATATCTTTCAGCATTTTATTCCCTATAGATTTGAAGAGCACTCTCTATACTTTTATCCACATTATTCCTTGCAATTACAAAGTACTGATCACAATGGGGGAATCTAGAAATGCCAAAAAGAATTTCCTCTGCCCTTTGATTATATAATAAAGTAATTATATTTAATCATATGTAATAAAGTAATTATATTGGTTTCAATGGCTCAAAACCAAAGGGGTAGAATCATGTGGAAGTTAGAAGCTGCAAGCAGCAAGGGTCAAATTGTTAAATCTAAAAGCATAGCAAATTGTTACTAATCAAGTTTTCACGCTTCATGAGGATAAAACTATCACAGAAGTGCAAAACTGTCACAAAAATAATTAACACCTGAAGTGATTCAGACTCAAGAAAAAGCAAAATTTAGAGGGAAAATAAGTTGAAATTGAGTAGTTATATTTCACTAATAGATGTTTTTAAACCTTGGAATTTTAGTGGTTTCTCCACATTTTTTTGCATAAAAGGAAGTGCTGAATTAGATTCCAAAGATCTACATCCAAGCCCCAGAGTTTATTGTATATTAAACATATCACATTAGCTTCACACACATATAATTTTGCCATTTTCCTAACTTACTATCCACTTACTATCTGAAAGCAGGATCTCAAAATTCTTAGCTTCAGTTTCAGTTTCCTCATGTGTAAAACTAAATATTATCTGTAACACTGGTACATTTTACCTTCTAGCTCAAATGGCCACATGGTGCAATGGATAGAGCACTGGGCTTGGAATCTGGAAGACTCATTATAGTGAGTTCAGATTCTACCTCAGATACTCATTAATTGTATAACCTTCATTAAGTCACTTAACCCTGTTTGCCTCAGTTTCCTCATCTATAAAATGAGCTGGGGAAGGAAATGGAAAACCACTCCAATATCTTTGCCAAATGGAGTCACAGAGTTAGATAGGCCTAAAATGATTCACAGCCTCAGTCAAAGAGAGACCTGGGGAAGACCTTAGCTTAAAAAAGGTCAAGGTCTTCCATTTCATCCAGGATCATCTGCAGTCATCTTGGGCCCAGATGAATCTGGAAGGGAAAGTGAGGGTGGTGACCTTGCATAATCATCCCTCCCCTAAAGCCAATTCACTTGCATGTCATAGCATCACCTTCCTGACTTCATGGTCTTGTTCAAGACTGAAGGACCAACAACAAACCTTTTAGTTCTGTTATGAAAACAGTACTTTATAAACCATAGGTTATTTGAAAATTATTTTCATTACATTAAAAAACCTTTTTTTTTTCATTGAGACTCACAAACATTTAATTCTGCTTGGGAATGTAATGGAAATACGTAGAAGTAGACTGTTATTTGCCATTTAATCAGATTGTTTTAAAAGAAAGCTATATAACTGAATTATTAGTGATTATTATTAGAAATGATAGATGCTGTATCCATATAGTTTTATCATTCAGAGTATTTTGCTTATCATATCATATTGGTTTCAATAAAAAAATCAATATTGTTTGCAACTGAATGTATTTATGAAAGCACACATTTATATTTACATGAATAAGGGAGGTCTCATTAAAGACCTATAAACTATACATTTCTTTCCCTAGTCCAGTCTGAGTCAGCAATTCATATCTATAATCCCAAAGTCAAACAGGCACATAAAACTTTCTGCAAGGTATTTGATTCCTCACTTGAAAGAAAACTCAGGGCCATCCTCCTCATACTTGCCAGATAATTGGCTTGGATCCATTAATTATAAATATTCAATATCCATTTTTTAAAAAATAATCTCACATATAAAGTTGGACCCAAATGGCCCTTGTGCATCTAGCATCATAAGAGCTTCCATATTCCCCTTATAAATCAAGGAACAATTCCAATCCCATGTTCTCATTACCTTCAATTATTATCAAAGATTCCCAAGAATAGTAGTAGACAGAGTAACACTTTGTTCCCTATCAATGATCACTCTAGATACCTTTAAAAATTACTTTTTTATCGGGACGATTAGGTGGCACAGAAGATAAAGCACCAATCCTGAAGTCATAAAGACCCAAGTTCAAATCTGGTCTCAGACACTTAACACTTTCAAGCTGTATGACCCTGGGCAAGTCACTTAACCCCAACTGCCTCAGCAAAAAAAAAAAAAAAAAAAAAAGGAAAGAAAGAAAGAAGGAAAAAATATTACTTTTCATATACAAGCAGAAGAATCTGGGTAGCCATCTTTAAAGCTAATGCCCCAATCTTGGCAAAGATCTAAGGCCCATTCCTATCTGCAGCTAGGTAAAAAAAAATATATAAACTTAAACCAATCTTTGGATATCTAAGTCTTCTACATAGCTTCTTTTTCCCCCTCCCTAGTGCAGAGGCAGGTTTACCCCATAATCACTCTTATAGACAGATCTTTGTTACCAAATGAAGAAACAGAAATGGGATAGAAACATTAATCAAATATGCTCCCCATTTTTAAATACTTTGAACCCAGAGAAAGCCTTCATTCCAATTGTTGCAGTAAAAGGCTTTAATTTATACCAATTCCCTTTTGCTTATATTTGTACAAAGTCACAAAGTTAGTGCCAGAACCAAATATCTGCCTCTAAATTCAATACTCTTTTTTAGGATACTGAAATAACTTTCACCATTCATAGTGATGAGAAGGCTGACGACATTCACCTCCTTGCAGTGATCACTACTACATCAGAAAAAAGAATATACTGGTGAGGTTTTTGTATATATTCCCCCCTTCTACTTCCCAATCCCTCTTTGGTTGATCCAAATATTCCCCAGAAAGCGATTAAGTCCTGGCAGAAACAACTCAGATTTTGACAAGGCCACAAAGGCCATAACTACTATAGCCCATCTCTCTAAGACAGATCCTTGGCCTGGCCTCCCGGCCATCAAGTGGACAGATGGGTTCAGAAGGCCTTTGGCAAATTACTGTGGAACCACCCCCCTCTGCTTCCCCACCCTCCCCCAACAGTGTGCAGAATGAGGAGTCAGCAAGTGTGGACAGCTAGCTTCTCCCACAATTCTCTGTGCATTCCTATCTCTAAGTCAGGCTGAGAAAATCCCACCAAATATAGACAAGAAAGAACCTCTTCTTTTCTCTAGGTAAACAGGAGGAGGGAGGGGTTGTCTTTGGTGATCACCATTCAGAGATCCAGGACCAGTGCCTAACTGGGAAGGAGCTAATCCCACAAATGAGCAAAAGTTAAAAATGATAATTGCTGGCTTAATGAGGAAAAATTCAGAATAAAGGCTAAATGGTATTACAGAAATAAGAGTAGGAAAAGGTGGCTTCAAATTCCAATTCTTTCCAGTCCTGTTTTTTACTATAAGATTCTGTTCTAGTTACTTCTCCTGAATTTTCTCAGCATAAATCAGCATTTATTAGAGGATTTATTAGATTATTAGAGGATCACCTCTAATGCACCTCCAAGTTTTTTTAAATTATTCATTTTTATTTTATTTTTCAATAAAGCATTTATTTTCTCTCTCTCCCAGACTTTCCCAATTTAACAGAAAAAAAATTCTTGCAATAATTCTAAAAACCTAAGATCTTATGTGTCTCCTGACCCTTCTAGACAGCATATTAATAATTCTTGCATTAACACAGTAACATAGATGGATAAATAAAGGAACAACTCAGAAAGGTGACTTAACCAGAGATATCAATGGAATCAGATCATCTTCAAAATGGAAGAAAATTGAGAGGTCATCTCATTAAATATCCTAAAGAAGACATGTCTTAGCATCTCTGACAAGTAAGCATACAGTCCTGGCTTTAGTGTAATAAGGACGCAGCATAGGAGAATGGATAGAACAATGGATTGAGTCAGTAAATGTGGATTCAAATCATGCCTCTGACTTTTGAACTAAGGCGTGTCAGCTCTATGCAGAGAAATGCCATGGAAAGCGTTTGTATGGTTTTTTTACTTGCTCATGTCAGAGGCGGGATTTACTGTGGACCTGGCATCTAGATGAATCTTAGAATCCGGATATTTTCCTTCTCTTCCCAAAGGGACAAGCAAGGAACCCACCCATAACTCAGATGTTCTTGCAGGTAAAAATTCAGAACATCTATACAGTAGCTCATCTCATACTGGAGAATAGAAAAAGTTTGGAGCCACCAGTAGAAGCCTGAAAATTTACATAGAATTTAAGGTTGGAATCAAGAAGACCTAAGTTCAAATTCAGCCTCGGACATTTATTAGTTGTGTGACCCTGGGTTATTTCTGTTTACCTCATTTTTCTCAACTGTGAAATTAAGAGAATAGTAGCATCTACACTTCCCAAGGTTGCTGTGAGAAGCAAATGAGAATATCTGTAGAGTTCTTAGCAGTTTCTGATACATAGTAAGCATTCAATAAATTCTTTCTTTCTTTTGTCCTTCTTTCCTTCCTTCCCTCCTTAGTCCAGTGATTTAAGACAAGACAATATCTTCCTAAATAGTTTTTTTTTTTTAATTCTAAAATGCCTTTAATGTTAATGGGCCATTTTCCTCACAATAACTTTGTGAAATGGGTAGTATAAGAATATATTAACACCTCTGTTTTACAGATGAGCAAAATGAGACTGAGAACCAGATGTTCAGGGTCACCTAACTAATGTGTTTCAGCCCCTTTAGCCCTGGTCTTTCTTGATTCCAAGTATAACACTTTCTAACAACACCATATAAGGCACTTTCACAAAAATCAAAACCAGTGGAAGGATGAGGGGGTGGAAAATGATGCCCTTCTCCCTCCCCTGCTTCCCTCCACAGTTTCTTCCCCCTGCTGACTCCAGATATGGCTAAGTTGCTTGTGTCAAAATAACTAGAAGATTCTTTACTTAAATGATTCCTTGACCATTTACACCTAGTTATGCTTAACAAGTATCATATTTAGTACCAAATTATTACAGGAAAAAAGCAATTTAGGCAGCCAGATTAGCAGCCTAGAAGGATGGTTGGGAGATCCTGGGAGTCCAGGTAAGTCAAACCACCACATCCCTTAGAGCTTGATGAAGACAGTTCAGAACCCTAAACCTAAAAGCCATGGGAATAAGTACTGTCCCTCAGACTATGGTTCTGCTTCCACACCAAGGCCCACAGCTACACATTGAAGAGAACAATCATTGTGAAGAAGGGACCAACTTTCCTGACCAATGGCAACACCTACTGCCACCAATGAGCAAGTAAGCTCAAAAGCCTGAGAATGGCAGCAACCCCACCCCCCAGATGTCTATCCTTCCAGCTTAGCCCCAGTACCCATTATATCCTGGGAAGTAACCCTCACAAAGATGTGGCCTGGCAACTACTTCTGTGGGTGCTGCAACCACAGCTACTGAAGAGATAGAAAAGAAAATTCTTGCCTCCACAGTTTTTGGCACTGTCAAATGGCTCAACATCAGAAAGTGACTTGATTTTATCAAATTTTATCAAATTTATCAAATATACTAAGTTTAAACTCCAAAGAAATCAATGTACAGATAGATTTACAGGAGCTCTTTTCAGGGTGGACAAAAATGAGAAACTTTAAGGGGATTTCCTATTGGGGAATGGCTAAACAAATAGTGGCATATGGATGTAATGGAATGTTGTTATGCATAAGAAATGATAAAATGGACAATTTCAGAAGAGCCTGGGAAGATGTCAGACATCTGTGAACTATGATGTAGAGGGAAGCAAACAGAACTCACAAAACAATCTTTGTAATGCATCATAACATTACAAAAAATAAAAAACATCTCTAAACAACAATATAGAACAGAAACCACAAGTCCAAAAGCTCACTCATCTCTTGAGAGGTAAGAAAATTAAAACTCAGAAAGAGACCTACATCTCCCAATATGACTACTGCAGGAATCTTTTTTAGCAGACTATGCAATCTTAGACTAAGAGATCTGTTTGTGTTTGTTCAACTAGGTAGTAGGGGAGAGAAAGATTAAATTTTTTTCAATGGTTTTTAACTGAAAAAAAGAAAAATAGTAATTTAAAAAGAAAAAGACTGGACCACTTCCTTTAAGAAGTCTCCTATCCAATATTTTTTTCCCATTTAGTATGCATCACCACCATAAAAGGCAAAAAAGGGCAAGAATATTAATATTATCATGTATCCCTCAGAAATAATATACCTAGTAAATAGCAGGGCTGGAGCTCAAACACAAGGCTTTGACTCAGTTTCCTAATCTATACACAAGCAGGTTAGAGTGAATGATTTTTGAGATCCCACCAACTCCTGACTGCTGAATCTTATGTCTCTTCCCATCATACCTCACTGCCTTTCAGTCATCGAGGTCTCACATAAGGAGTGTCTTAGAAAAATCATATATGAAATGTCCTAAAACAAAAAACACTGGAACATAACACCCACAGGAGGTGCCAGATGCCATAAACATTTGCCTGGTTATGAAAGCTTCCTTTCATTCCTTTGATACTGGAGATACCCAAGCAAAACTTACTGAAAGAGAAAAGCATACCCATTATATGTGACTGAGCCAAAAAATAAAAATGCAAAGCTCTTATGTAAATATTTACAGGTTTGTGATAACCTCCAGGTTCCAGTCATGCTGCTATCTATAGAACCTATTTTCCTACTTTGTTAGCAATTTCTTTTTCTGGTTTTCCTTCTAAGCAAATTCCTATTCCATACTGCCCCTCCCTGTCTCTTCATCACAGAGTCAAAAATAAAACAAAGAACTGGACCAGAAATCAGGATACCTCTTTTTAACTCTTCCACAACTCCCTAAGTGAAATTAGTCAATTATAGGGTTTTCCTGGGCTTGATCTTCCTCTTCCATAAATGATCTCTAAGTCACATCCAGCTCTTTGTTCTAAAAACCCTGCAAGTTCAGGTGGTGTCCATTTATGTTCTAACTTTCCTTCTGGTTCTGAAATTCTCCATGTTCTGATGCCCCATCCAGCTCAGGCAATCTTTGTTCTATGTTCTAAGATCCCTTCCAGCTCTGGAATTCTTTATCTTGTATATTCTATGTTCTGATGCTCTCTCCAGCTCAGGCATTCTCTGTTCTATGTTCTAAGTAGTCCCTTCCAGCTCTGCAGTTCTCCATATTCCATGTTCAAAGGCCTCTTTTATTTCTGGTATTCTCTGTTTTCTGTTCTAAGTATTCTCTGGTATTCTCTGTTCTATGCTCTAAGATTTCTTCCAGATCTAACATTCTTTCTGTTCTAAGGCCCTTGCCAGCTCTGGTATTCCCCCCCCTTCCAGCTCCAAAAGTCTTAGTCCATTATTCTATTTTCATTTCAAGTTTTCTCCTGAGTGGAATTGGAATGAAAAACTCTGAGCCTTGGAAAAAAGAATTTCAGGCATCAGGGAGCAAAGTATAAGAAGTGTTTTGGTTCTTTTTTGGGGGGAGGAGGGAGGATAACTCCTAAAGTACCCAAAAATTCCATACTGATGCGCAGCTCTGAGAGATCAGCTCCAGTGGCAATAGCATCCTCATTCTCAGGAGTCATGCTAGTCATTAAACTCATCCCTATGTTATATAGCACTTGACAATTTGCAAAACTCTTTCTTTAGAACAGTCCAGAGAGGGAGGTAAGGTGTAATTTTACTGATTAAGGAACTAGGTGCTTGGACCCTCCCTCCCTCCACTAATGCATACTGGCAGCTCTAAACTTCCCAAAGTTCTATGCTCTTAGAGTCCATTGGGGTAATGAAAGGTTAAATGCCTTGTTTATTGTCATATAGCAAGCAGCTTCAAAAGCTCAAAAGAGGTGCAATACCTCTATCAACTACACTGCTACCATTTGTTTCAGTTAGAGTATTATTTTCCCCATTTCACATATTTCATCTCAGACAGGTAAAGCAATTTGCCTTCGGTCAACAGAGATGGGAAATGACGAGACCAGAGCATGAGCTTGGAGTCTTCCAACTCAAAACCCAGGGTTCTTTCTTCTATACCAGCCTTGAGTAAGAAAGCAAAAATTCAAGTGGTCAGACAGATACATCATACTCTTCTCCAGAAATAAGAATGCTATGGAGAAGCAATGGAAAAGTGTTGAAGCATGGCTGGAACTCACTGGGCAGCCTAAAGAAAAGCATTTATTTTTCCTGCAAGAATCGTAAAATCTGGCATACCTCCCTGAAATATAGCCAGGACTACAGCAAACACACAATACAAATCCTCCATTTCCTCTCTTGTTCTGGTCCCCCCAGATGGGAAGATCAGGAAATTCTCCAGATGTTGCTACATCTTTTAGTCATCATCTCCAAAGTGACTCTCTGGCTCATCAACTTCCCATCTTGGTACAAAATCTCTTCATATATAACCTCTTGAGAAACTGGTTCAAAGATTATGAATTCTTTTGTGGCCATCCTAGTCCCAGCCATGTCACAAGGAAGCAGGGTGGCCCCGTAGAAAGTACCCTGAGCTGAAGCACAAATCATTCCTCTTCCATTTACCAGTCAAAGCCAAAATTCCTTCACTTCTCTGTCCAGGTTTCTCAAGTTTCTAGAGCACTTACTCACTATAGCCTACCATATGATTGAAATGGCTTCTTCCAACAATGCTAAATTCAATGACTTTTTCTCAGTCCATTTTCTACCTGACCTCCTGTAGCACTTTGTGAACCACTTGGTCTTCCTTTTAGAGAGCATTTAGTCCTTCAGATTTCATGGCATTGCTCTAACCTGGTTCTCCTCCTCCTTGGCAGACCACTACTTCTCAGTCTCCCTAAAGGCAAAAACAATTACCTCCCACTCCCTACTCATGGATTTACTCCAAGGCTCTATTCTCCTTCCTCTTTTCTAAGGATGATCCCATTAGCTCCCACCAGCTCATTTAGCATCTCTATGCAGATGACTCCCAGAGCTACATAGTGTGAGTCAATAGCTATATATTTAAGAGTGTATTGTGCACCAGATCCAGGGATCTAAGAGCTACAGGTCTAGTTCCACATACCCAACAGCCTGCTGAACATTACCAACTGGATATCCCCTGGGCAACTCAAATGGTTAAGTCCAAAGCAGACTTTGGTATCTGATTATCTTCCCTGAAGCCTAGCCCTCTTCCTAAATTTCCTATTTCCATAAAAGTCACTGAGGTTCAAATGTGGAGTCATTCTCTATTCTTCATTCTCTATCACCACCAAAATCAGTCAGTTAAGTCTTGTGATTTCTTCCACACCCTAAATCCATACATACCCTTTTGGACACTCCCATGTCCCTGATTCCAACCTACATCTACTCTCCCCTAGATTACTACAATAATGACCTAATCAGTAGCTCTGTTTCCTGACTCTCACTTATAACTATAATAAATATCACAAATTGATATTTCAAAGTTCCAGACCTGACCAGGTCACTCTCTTGTTTGAGAAGCATCAATGGCTCCCTATAGTATTTAGATTCAAATACAAAATTTTGTTTGGATTTTTACAATTTTATTTTGAATTGATATTACATGACTGCCTCCTCACACACACTATGGATTCACCCAACCAGCCTACCCACTGCTTGTGCATACAATATTCTTTCAACTGCACCCATTCCTTTGTACAGGTGATCCTCCATTCCCAGAATGTTCTCCTTTCTCTCCTACATTCCTTATATTTCTAACTTACTTCAAAGCTCAAACCACACCTCTTGTACAAAGTCTTTTATCATCTCCACTCAAAGCATTGGGACCCTATCCCCACAAACCTCCTCTCCCATCTCAAAATACTTTGTTTACTTATGCATACATATCTAGTTTCCCACAGTAAAATGCAAGCTTCTTGAGAGCAAGGACTGTTTCCCTTTTGTTTCTGTGTCCTTACACCCAGCATAGTGTCTAATTTATTAAATGCTTTTTCAAATGAAATAAAATACATCAACTAAAGATTCATTGTTCAGAGCTTGTGGTGTTGCAAAGCTTAAAGATGAAGACAGGGAGATGAGTCATTTTCAAAGATTTTCTCCCTATACCCTACACTCATGGGAGCAGCTGGAAAGGAGAGAGCCAGGTTGCAGTTCCCCAGGGAGTATTCAGAAGAGTCAGGAATTAGCTTTTCAGGAGTGTGGCTCTCAGTGGTGTGGGCAAGTATCCATCCTGGGAGTCTATAAAAGCCTGTTTGGGAAATTGGCAGGCAAGCAAAGAGAGTGTGGGTAGATGAGTGTGGAGAGGGAGAGCTTGAGCCCCCAGCAATGCATCTGGGGAGTGAGACAGATTAGTGGTGAATGGAGAGTCTCCAATGATGGAGAGTTCGCCACTTCTTCCTGCAGCAGCCCATTCTAGTATTAGCTCCAATTATTAGGAAGTATTTCCTTAAACAGAAACAAATCTCTCCACCCATCACCATCAACATTTCCACCAGCTGGCCCTCCTTCTGCCACCTGGGTCCAAACAGAAGAAGTCAAATATCCTTCTTCCACAAGAATGATTACAATACTATAGGCCAGAAGTATCAAATATGCTGCCACAGGCCACTGCAAATGAGATTAAAATGCAATTGGGAAATGTGTAACAAAATAAATAAAGATACAATAAAACACAGACAATGTTACACTTTAAAACTACATCAATATGCTGCCCACAGAGAACCTTCTACCCTCCTAGCCCTATTTTTATTTGAGTTTAACACCAAGGCTTTAGACTATCAGTTTCCTTTCCTCTTTATATTGTTTTGTCTTCTCAACTAAAATTTAAAAGTTCTCTGAAGGCAAGGCCAGGTCTTATTATGCTTCTTTGTATTCCTCATAGCACCTAACATAGCACCTTGAACATAAAAAATGAAACTTTCAAAGCAGGAAAGGACTTGAGAGAGAATCTAATTCATATTCTCAAATAGCAGATATGAAAACTGAAGTTCTGAGTGAAAACGGTCCATAGTTGGGGGAAAAAATACGGGTCTCTTAACTCTTTGTTCAGTGTTCTTTTCTTCTCTTACACATTAAAACAGTCAAATTCTGTATTTTGATAGAACCAGACCATCTCATATATAGTTATCATTCTCTGGTCCAAAATGATAGTTACCGTGACCCTCAGAAAGTACAAAAGACCATATATGACCTCTCACTCCTTTCCTTGAATGTTGTGGAATGTTATGTGTGCCATAAGATGTGATAGCTATTGTTGGTAGGTCTTGATGAACTTTTATTTTGCTTCAAGTGAAGACTAAGATGGGAAGGGAAAGGTTGTATCGGAAAATACTTGAAATAGTAAAAGAAAAGGCATAAGTATAAATTTATTTTCAATATATTCAAATAGCATAAAAATAAATTATAAATATAATAGGCAGGACTTTAAATTAAATTTGCTAGGTATATGACTCTGGGCAAGTCATTTAATATTCTTCACCCTGTTTCATTATCTATGAAATAACAGAATAGGGTTGTTATAAGGAAACAACAAATGAAATAACACATAGAGCACTTTGCAGTGCATATAATTCTGGCTATTATTATTAGCTATAACAATTGGAAAAAACTGATAAAAGTAACACATGAGAGTGCAAACCAATAGGTGGAAAACTCCCAACAGAAACTAAGATGAAAGGAGGTTAGGTTATCAATGAAAACTCAAATTTTAACTTACACGACCAATACCACATGTCAATAGACTTTTCCATCTCAAAGCCTTGGATAACTAATAGGATAGAAACTATTAAAAATACATATAATAGTCCATGAAATGTTCATGCTTCAAGAGGTTTTCCTGAACTAACTCTAAGGCTTATTTAAATATCCCAATTTATCTCTAAGAACTTCAAATTTCAAAATAACAAACTCCTTTCATTGGCCAACAATGATTCTGGAAAACAAAATTCACTTCAGTGTTCTCAGCAGAAACATAGAAGACCACGGCAGCAGAACATTTCCTACTCAGATTTTTGTCAACCTTGTTTAAATATTTTTCTTTGTTACATGAAGGAACTCAATTAGGAATGGGAAATGGATTTATCATTAAACTACTGTGATGTAAAAAAATAGGTATCAATACAAACTTATATGAGTATCTTTGTCCAAAATTGCTCAGTGGCACCTTATTGCAATCCAAGTTAAGTTTAAATATTCTTAACATGGCACTGAAGCCTCCTACCACCCATAACCACCTAGTAATATCCTACCTTTCCAGTTTTATCTAATAAGAATTCTCCTAATAAATATTCAAGTCAGCTAAAATAAACTATTTTCCATCACCATTATATATGGGGGATCTTTCTCACTGCTGCTCAAACCCTTTCCTATATGTAGATTATCTTCTCTCCCTTTCTTCACCCACAATTTAAAGGACAATATAAACACTATCTCCTCCAGGAAGCCCCTATCAACAGTAAATAACAAACTTCCCTTATAGATCTTTCACAGTTTATTTCTACTTTCTAATAGTCTTAATATATAATACTGTGTATTGCTTGTGGATACCTATCTTAATCTACTCCTAGATCACGAGTTTGAACAGAGTAAAAATTACCTTGTTTACACTTACTATCTCCCCTAGCAACTAACACTCTGCAAACATTCATTCACTCAACTCTGAAAAAAGAATAAACTCAACTAATTGAAAAACACTTTTAACATATGATCTCTAAATAAGTATACAACATAGAGTCTTTTGGAGTTGAATTGATAATTTAGTGTGTAATGTTCTTTAACTGGAAACACATTCTTCTCTGGCCAATGAATGAGATCAGTGGCCTAAAGGGGTTATCATTATATTGAGCTTTTATGATGAACAATGCAAAAGAGTAGTTATGTGATTTAAGTCTGTGCATTGCCAAACCCACACCTACCTGTAGCAACAAGCTTCAAAGCATCAGGTCAAAGCATCAAAGCAGACTTATTCTAGGAGGAAGAACCCCACAAAAATCATTACCAGGAATGTGGGCACTATCTTAAATTGTCATTTACGTCACGGTTCTTCCCAAGCTTGTGCTGTACCCTCAGGATAGAATTGGCGATCACTAAGGACTCTTCAAACTCTGACATTCTGTGGTCTATGATCAGACTACCTTTTCTTTTCTTTTTTTTTTTTTTTGCTTTTTGCTGAGGCAATTGGGGTTAAGTGACTTGCCCAGGGTCACACAGCTAGGAAGTGTCTGAGACCAGATTTGAACTCAGGTCCTCCTGACTTCAGGGCTGGTGCTCTAACCACTGCGCCACCTAGCTGCCCCCAGACTACCTTTTCTTAATGGAAGAAAATGTTAGGCCTCTAAAACATATCCTAGCTTTTTCATCTTGTTAAAATTGAAGATAATAAAACTTTTTTATATTTAAAAAATGAAAGTTTTATTTGCTTTGGGATAATCAGCTTCAATTGTAACTACACAGAAATGGCCTTTAAAATTGCAAATTTCTGGATGGCTCTACCAAAAAAATGATGATAAATCCAAAAATGTAGAACTTGTAAGGAAAGGAAACCAGCTGGGCTAAAGGAAATTAGCTGGGCTAATCTGGGCTAACACAAGCTATAAAAAGAAGTGGCACACAAGTATGAGACCAAAATATCATGATTAGCTGCACATGATTTCTGCTAGTAAAAGACACTTTCTAAAAAGTAACCTTTTTTCCTTTTACAAAAGGCTTCCAAGACATTATTCCAAAAACCAACCAGTATATATAAATTCTCCTATTTGGTAGGGCATAAGTTATACTTCCTACATCCAAGTATGCTATGTTTGCCCATAATAGTCAATTAACCCAGAAGACTTGGTTCAAATCCCATCTCAGACACTAACTGTGTGACCCTGTAAAATTACATAAACTCTCAGTGCCTTGGTTTTCTCACCTAGAAAATGGCCTCAATGGCCTCTCAAATCCATCCTAAATGAATAATCCCAAGAATGTACACGGTTACTAAATTTTAACCATTGAGGGAAAGGGAAAAAATGATGAATGAGTGTTCAATCATGTCTGACTCTCCATAACCCAATCTAAGGTTTTCTTGGCAAAGATAGTGGAGTGGTTTGCCATTTCCTTCTCCAGCCCATTTTATAAGTAAGAAAATTGAAGCACACAGAGTTATATGACTTGCCCAAGATCACACAGCTAGTAAGAATTTGAGGCCATGTTTGAACTCCGTTCTTCCTGATTCCAGGCTCAGCACTATTACGCCCCTAGCTTCCCAGAAGACAGTCTTATAAACAGCTGAAGACAGATGGTACATAACCCTTAAGCCTTCCCAATGTGAAACACTCTCAGCTCCTCCAAACTTCACATGTCATGGCTTTGAGGGCCCTCACCATACAGATCATAATGCATCTTGTCAGTTTTTGTGAGTCCATGACCCCACTCTCCCAGATCTGCCTCCTGATATACATCTCAGGTAGGTACAAGATTAAAAGTACAATCAGATCTATTCAGAACTAGAACTATGCTGGGCTAGACTGCTGAAACTTCCAGGAAGCCTGATGATAATTCTACCTTTCTTATCCTAAGTAGGCCTTCCTGGATAATTTTTAGAGAATTCTCTTCCCCCAACCCTTCCATTTTGCTCTTACCCATCACCCCACCAGCTACATGACAGCTGCCACAGCAGGCCCTCTGTCTAAAAACCCTATGTAAACTTTGGCCCCCAGAGACAGTATTTAGGGTATAAGCCACTGTTTCTCTGTGTCACCAGCCAGCACAATGCCCCATGGGATGGTAAGGGAGAAGAAGGCCACATGTGACTCCAGCCCTGTCTGAATTGCTGTTCATCTGTCCATGCCCTCCTGGGCTGAACTTGTGTATACCAATAAATCATTCCAATCCATTCTTATAATGCTGCAAGTCATTCACCAGAACTCTACCTAAATATGCAGGACACCTGAAAAAACAATACCCAGAAATGCACAAAATACTATGATTTCTGGGGCAGAGTACAGCTGGATTAGATACTGTCTGTATAAGAGCAGGCTAAGAGTGAATACTTTCTCTAAGTATTTTACTTGATTTGGATGATCTCATATACTGTACTGGTTAGAAACTTTAGACTCTATCTGGTAGGCAAATGGGGAGCCACTGAAAGAGAAGTATAAGTATCACTATAATAAATTAGGAAAATGAATCTAACAGCCTGCATGGGATGGCCTGGAGAACAATGGGTAGGAGGCAAGAAGACAATAAGGAGGTCAAGTCCAAGTGAGAAATGAGAAGGTCCACTGGTCAACCATGTCATTTCCATTGAAAGAGGGCAGACCTCTAAAATTGTGTACAACCTTAAGGTGCTACAGAAATTGTAATTCATATTGTTGTGCAGTCCTCACTAACTCAGGCAAAAACCACATGGCAGAGTGAAAAAGCACTGATTCTGTAGTCATAGGGCTTGAATTCATATGAATATGGACAGGTCTAGGTTTCCTTTAAGTGAATAAGGATAATTAAAATATAAAAATAACTTCCAAACTTCATCTTAGACTGTGGGCTAATCTTTTTGAAAATTCTACCTTTTTAGCAGAGAAGGTAATCCTTAACAGAATCCACTACTTGTTTAAGTTTCTTCTCCTCTTTCCTTGACCACCCAGTGATGGAAATAATAAACAAAGAAATGTTCCAAAGAGGAAAAGCAAAAGAAGGATAATCCAGAAGTGGCCAAGGAAAAGGGGGGAAAGAATGTTCCAGTACTAAATTATAAAATACACACTCCCCAGTCAACAGGAAGAAAGTGGGGTTTTTGTTGTTTTGGTTTGGTTTTTTTTAATATGTTATCAGATAATCAATCTAAAGGGGAGAACAAACCTCATTGGACATCAAATCCAATGCCCTGTTATGACTAATGAGGAAATTAAGTGATTTGTCCAAGCTCACAGGGGTCATTTGAAGAGTTGATATTTGCACACAGGTCTTCTAAATCCAGAACCAAATTTCTTTCCACTGTGCTAAAACAAAAACAAATAAAAATGCAACACTTCCATTTCAAAGACATTTACCTTTGACCTAGTTTACCTAATGATGCAAATATTTAAGTTTTCATCTGGAAAGCTTTACCCAAAATGTTTTCATTTCTTTTTAAGTAATATGTAACTTGTCATTTATATTATAGTATTATGGATTTGGTAAGGACCTTTGAGAGTATCTTGTCCAATTTCCTTTTTACAAAGAAGGAAACTAAGGACCATATAGGAAAAGTGACTCTCTCAAAGTCACAGAATGAGTAAAGTCTAATCATAGAAAGTATTTGCCATTTATCTCACATAAACTCTCAGGATTTAAAAGTTACTTAGAAATAATCATGAATCCCCTTCCGTACCATTCAGGATAAATGGTCACCCAAACACCTCTTGAAGACTTCCCCAGAAAAGAAATTCACCAATTCACCAAGAATCCCATTCTAACTTTCTTGTGCAATATATTTTGTTAAGAAGCATCACAGAACTTTAGGATGAAAAAGATAAACTGAAAAACTGGATAGATAGTACATGTGAAATTATTCATTCTTTTATAATTCTAGGTAATAGGTTCATTCTATATCTATATATACATACATAAATATCTTTTAAAATTATATCTATGGAATATTCACACATACATATCTTTTAAAATACATATCTATGGCATTATCTTTAATATCCCTAATACAGGGACAAGAAAGACTAAACTCACTGGGTTCGTCAGCACCATGGCTAGTGAAAATAGACAACACCTCTGTTTCCAAAGGATGGAGGGTGGTCAAACTTTTTTTTTTTTTTTTTTTTTTTTTTTAACCTGGGAAATGTTAAGTGAGTTGTTGCCCTTTAGTCAATTTGATTCATTGAACTCATTTAAGCCTCCAGGGTACAGCAGCAGCATGGCAGCATTATGTGGGCTCTCTATAATACAAGACATGTCTTTATTCCTCCTCCTATAATGACCAGTTAGAAAAGAGCCAAGAAAACAGTTGGGTTGTGTCTGTGGCTTCCTCACCTTTCTTGGTAATTAGTGGTCAATTTTCTAGTCCAGATGAATCCATGAAAAAGCCATTCTGGTGAATTTAAGCTGTTTCTGATAATACAATTAGCTGAAATACTGAGCATTTGAGCCTAAAAGAACCCTTTCAGCTTTCCTGAAAGACATACCAAACCAACTCAGTAGGGAAGCTTAATTTTAATGAGAAGGAAAGAAAAAAATACCGGGGTTACTCTACTGGTGAACCTTTTTACTAATCCTCAAAGTTTGTAATAACATTATTCTTTTTTTTCATATTTCTATGTAATAAATCATGGATCTGACCTTACTCCATGAATTCATTGAGCTGTTAAAACAGGAAAATCATACACTTTGTGAAAATGACTATTTAAATCCAATCCAACTTATGTCAAAGATGAATGGAAAGAGGCAGGGTCTCATTTTTTTCAATGGGACACAAATTTGTTTAAGATAGTGCTTAAATTGTAAAATGTTTCTAAAATAAAATTTAGTATATAAGCCAAAACACCAAGAAATGGTGACCTACTCAGTGTGGGTACTCCTTCTAATGCTGTCAATTGAAATAAATTAATGTTCGCCCATCCTAGGCAATCTCTGTCCTACTGTATACTAAGGAATTTACCTAACATTATAGGAACCTTCTTTTTCTCAAATATCCAGAGCAAGGGATAATTGATTGATATAGCACAGATGGATGCTATCTATGCTATTTGTGAAATATATGTGTGTGTGTATTAGGCATGTGTGTGAATGTATGTAGGAGGACAGGGGAATAATAAGATAAGAAAAAAGAAGAATATAAAAATAAAAAGCCCTCAAGGGATAAAATGAGATAAGGAAAGACAGTAACAACAAGAAAGAGAAAGCTAACAGGAAGAATAGCAAAGGAA
>JAJPUD010007728.1:78529-95227 GCA_023553655.1 Myrmecobius fasciatus
CAGTAACAACAAGAAAGAGAAAGCTAACAGGAAGAATAGCAAAGGAAGGAGGTTAACAGAGCAAGGAAAGAGCCTGTGTTCAGATCTGCATGACTTTCTTGAAATTCCAGTAATAATTCAGAGTTGCTATTATTCCCCTGAGGGTTGAGGAACATTGAGTTATCCCCATAGTACCATAGGGAGCAGCAGGGACTAGTCTCATCTCAAAACCACCATACATGCCTTTGGATAGAGCTGAAATCCCATGCAAGTTACAGCAGTTTCTGTGGCAGCTGAAGATTTTCAGATAACAGCCCAGCCTTAACCACAATATAGGAGGGAATTTTTTTTTAAGACTTCCAATAGGTATTTTAAGTGGCTTTGAAGATGAATGTTTGCCAGAATAGTTTATTAAGCAGCCACTGTGTTTATAACACTGAACTAGGCACTTAGAAAGCCAATAGAATTGTAAAATGCTTCTAAAACAAAAACACATTACATATACCAAAACACCAATGAATTTGTGACTGTAGGGAGAGGATATAAATAAAGTGGACATAAATAAAAAGACAAGTGTCTTTAAATCCACATTATATTGGAGAGGGAGAAGACCTTGATCTTGTTTCACATACTTTCTAGTTGTGTGACCTTGAGAATAAGTCACTTAACTTCTCCCTGCCTCACCTGTAAAATGAGGAAAATAATAGTGCTTAGCTCATACTGATTCAAATGAAATCAAAGGGTTATAGAATATAAATATAGATTTGGATCTGAAATAGAACCTAGAGGATATCTAGTATAAAACATTTTGATGGATGAGAAAACTAAATCGCAGACTGACCCAAAGTCGTGTGTAAGATCCCTTCCAATCTAATGTTCCAAATCTGGCATTCTAGATTTAAGGTGACCTTCTGGTTTTAAAATGCCAGCTATGGATGCCCATATCTTTCTCTGCTAACTCAACATACTGCCCCCAAAATGGAATCTTAGGTAGCCTTTCACATAAAACTGATAAATTCAACTTTTCTAAGTGGCATCAATGTTATAGCTCAATTAGGAAGATTTCAACTATCTTTGAAATCAGGAAGGCTGGTTCAACTGTAGACTAGCTTTATGAATCAGACAAATCACGGTTTGTCAGTTCCCCCAGTCAATTCTGTAGTTTGCCCAAGAGTTACTCTTCAGAGGAGAGTGTCTACATGGGACTTCAATGAAATAACAAGTCTGGATTTCAAAAAAGAAGAAGAATGCCCAACATATAGGTAAAAAGAATCACAACCCAGGAAATTTGCTTAGCAGGTAAAAAAATGGCAGTAAGAATTTGGAAAAGAACAAAGCTGACAGATTTTCAAAGATGGAGTTCAACAGGGCCAACTCCATCCTAACTATAACAAAGGCTCCTTTCAATTTGCTTAATTGAGGGAGGAAAAAATTCTAGGAATTAAAAAAATATTAAACACAGAAGTGTTATTTGACCACTAATAACATCAAACAAAAACTTGGATTTCCCCTCTCCTAATTGATTATTGGCAATCTCTGTTTTAAGAAGAGGAAGTTTTAATTCTTTAAAATTCTAAGCAGAAAATCATTTCAATCTCATGCTATCTGCTTTTAGAAAGGGAAAAGCAATTAACTTTTAAGTAACAGTATCAAATAAAGTTAATAGAAAGCATGTGCAACCATTAAAAGAGCTGCTGACTAGTTGTTTTCTCAAGCAAAAGATGCATTCATTTCTTACATTGGCAATTTAGTTAAATATAATAGGTCCATTGAGAAGATGTGGCTTCAGGCTTTAAATGACTTAACACCCTAGAAAAGGTTTGAGCAAGAGCTTTCTCAGCTGTATCCTCTTCCAAAAGTAAACTGGTCTATACATATAAAGTGAAGAATTCTCTAATCCTTTCAATGGTTAGGGAATGCTAACAAAGTTCTCAGTCTGTCTTTTAAAGCCCTGCATAAATTTTAACCTATCCTTCCCCTTCCAGCCTTTCCACATCATTCCCATTTTTATTGCCTCCATGTATTTTCAGACATCCTCAGTGCCTCCTATACACCACTTCTGCCTTATCTTTGGCCCCAGAAATCCTAGTTTTCTTGTTACGCCCAGTTCAGGTGTTACTTCCTCACTGTGCTTCCTTGATTCCTCCATCTGAAAAAGTAAAATCTCTCTTTTTTCAAGTTTTCCCAGACTTCTTTGGTTAGATCCGTTTTGCCCACATGATTTACCTTGCATTATATTTAGATCTGGGCACCTTCTTCCCCATTAGACTGTAAATTGGCAAAATATATGACAATTTGTCACTAACACTCATTGCACATCAGTCCAGAATTTTTTTTTTTTGTCCAGCTCTCTGCTTTTACTGATGTAGTGGTACCTCCAAGGAGGAAATCATTTTCTATTAATGTATATAAGGAATCATTCTACAATTTCTTGTCTTGGAAAAGTAGTTAGAGCTACTGAAAGGTCCAACAGCTTCCCCAGGATCACACAAATCTTGGACTTGAATCCCAAACCTTGCTAACTCCCAAGTCCCATCTCTATCCATTATACCTCTCCTGAGGAACTTAGAATATCACAGAAATGGAATAAATATTTGTCAAATTGAAATAAATTCTACGAGTACATTTCTGAGAGGTAATAAAACCAATGCTCTTTTTGGCAAAAGTCTGACAAGGAACCCCTCCATTAAATATTCTGTAAACCAAGATGGCACCTTTACATTCAGATGATTGATCCTTGATACAATCCATCATCTCAAAAAACCTAGCAGGTCAACCTAAAAAGAATGGCTTCAAAGTAACTGAAGCTCTCCTAATATAGGAGCATTTTGTAACTGATTTCTATTCAGCTAAGCAACCATAACCAGCCACAAATGTCAACTTAAAAATTTCCAATGTCCTTCCTTTAAAAATAAAAACTTAGGGGGCAGCTAGGTGGCGCAGTGAATACAGCACCAGCACTGAAGTCAGAAGGACTTGAGTTCAAATGTGACCTCAGACACTTCCTAGCTGTGTGACTCTGGGCAAGTCACTTAACCCCAATTGCCTCAGGGGGAAAAAAAAACCTTAGTTATACCTTATATTTTACAATCAATATAAAGGGAACTGAAATGGTAGTCAGGAGACCAAGTTTTATTTCTGACCCTGTAGTAGACTAGAATTACTTCCCAAACAGCGCATTGGTTTCCCCATATTAAAAAAAAAGAGTGGTTCAAGCTAATCATGAAGGTGCTTCCAGCTCCAACATTCTCTGGCACCCTCCTGAAAACTAATTGGGTTTTTTGCTTGTTTGTTTGTTTGTTTTTATTTTTTTATTTTCATGACTGTTTTACAATGATCTTTTCTTTTGTCTTTCTGGGATGGGAAGAGAAAATAAATGTTTATTAATCGGGAAAAAGATGTAATTAAGAATGTTAGAACTGGAATAAGCCTTAGAGACAGATGATTTAATCTAGTCCCTCATTTTATGGATCAGGAAAATGGAGTAGGGAAATGAACTGCCCACTGTCAGGCTCCTAATAAGTGAGAGAGAAATGATTTTCAACTAAAGTTTTTAACACCATGTCCAGTATCCTTCCTACTACATATTATGTTGCTTCACTACTACCCCCTTACTAGAGTATAAGTTTCCTGAGGGGAATGATGGTTATTTAATGTACATTTGTTAAACTGAATTAACTTCTGATACAAGTAAGCATTCTTCTATGTTAGCTTTGGGTAGCTTTGGCCAAGCCATTTGCCTTATTGGGGGGCTACAGTTTTAATTTCTAACATCCCTTCTGATCTAATTATCTCTCAATCCTACTGATAGTAGACTTGACAGAAATCAGTTAAAAACAGAAATATCAGAAAGTCTCATTAGTATAAAGATTCCCCTCAGGTCAATAAATATTTGAAGAGGTTGTTAAATACTAAACTTAGTATGCCAGATATATTTTGCTTTGAAAAGGTCATTAATAAGAACATTGGGTTGGGTTTTTTTCTCCCCAAAATGGCTAACATGTCAATCATCTGTTCTACTAAGGACCATACAACCCTAAACAGAGTGACTAAGTAAAGGACAGGTAGTCCTTATTGGACGTACCAAAAAAAAAAAAAAAAAAACAACTATTAATAGCCTGACAGGCTGGTTACAGATGGGATTGTAATTCAGGTAGGGCTAATTAAATAATTTCTGGGGTTCTTTGCAAATCTGAGATTGTATGGTCCTACTTTAATTTTTTTCCATAGCATTGTATTTTCCCAAATACATGTAAAGATGGTTTTTAACATTTATTTTTGTGAAACTTTGTGTTTTGAATTTTTCTCCTTCCTTCCCTTACTCCCCCCTCCCCAAAACAGCAAGCAATCTGATATAGATTAAAAATCTAAAATAGATTAAAAATAAAATAGGTTAAAATGCAATCATTTTAAACATATTTCCATATTTGTCACATTGTGCAAGAAAAATAAGATGAAAATGGAAAACAAAAACAAGAGAAAGGAAACAAACAAAAAGATGAAAATAATATGCTTTGATCCTCATTCAGTCTCCATAGTTCTCTTTCTGGATGTGATTGGCATTTTCCATTCAACCTACTTTTAAAAATCACTAAATCTGAGTAGCCAAAATCTCATACTTAGACTCTCTCTCCAGATTGTTGCTTCTCCCAGGGTGCCTTGACACATTGGAGAAAACTTGTAGCTCTCTTTTCCTAACATGTGACTCCCTCCTACAGAACAAGACCTCCATTCATGCTTCAACTCATTCACACCTAGATATTCCCTCCAGAATCATCCTCACTTGCCAATTTCTCTTATCTTTCCTTTACCCCCTTTCAATTCTCTTTTATGTGAAGTCTTCCCTCATTGGATTGTAAACCCCCCTAAGGATTAGAAAAGTCTTGTATTCGAATGACCAGTACAAAGCAAATTGGCTAGCACCAGATAAACCATCAGTCTATCTTATCTACTTATCTACTGCATCTCTCTACCTATTTAACCTCAGAGATCATCTGCTCCAGAATTACATGAACAGGAATCTCTACAACAGGAATCCAACCAGAGATCTTTCAATCTGTTTGAAAGCCCTTAAGGGATAGGGAGCCCACTCTTTCCAGAGACAGTCCATCCTATTTCTAGTCGTTGCTAATTGTCTCAACAATTTTCACAGCATATTCAGAGCTTCTCATAAGTCATCTAGCTCAACTAACAGCTGAGCAAGAAAGAATCATCTCTACAGGGGAGATTTTTCTTTGCCACAAAGTAAAATCTGCTATCCTGTAACATTCACCACTGTTCTTACTTCTGTTCTAGTTGTCCCCACTGTTAAAGCAAAAAGCATTCCTTCAAGCCAAGGCAAGCCATCAGAATGCTGGCCACGGTATCAAACCTCTGAGCCAGGTCCCCAAAGAGGAAGCATGATGAAAGAAAGAGTTCTGGGCACGCACCCCCAGGGAGGTGAGAGGCAAGGAAGGGCCCCTAATATAGGAATATACATATAAAGGCACTTTCTATGAACAAAAAGTGAAAGTAGAGAGGATGCCTATCACCTACTGGGAAAATTGTGGAAAAAGAATGCAATAGAAATGCAATAGAGTAGAAAGAATAAATATGAAGTGTTTCTAATTTTTTTTGAGAAGACATAAAAACTGATATAGATCAAGAAAAACCAGGAGAATAATTTATACAACCAGGAGAATAATATAAACAACATTGAAAATGGTGGGAAATCTGATCGAAATCTGATCGGCACAGCTACCAATTCCAAGATCAGATGGTAAAGGAGACCAATCATTTTTCATCAGAGAAATGGGGGAAGAAAGGGGAGTACTAAAAGTGCAAAGTGGATAAGGGGCTCATGAGGCAGAATGAGGAATACATAGTCATATATGCCTAAAGGGTTTTGCTTTCTTTAAATGTACATCTTTTTGTTGAAAAGAAGGATTTGGAGGACACGAGGAAGTGACTGAAATGATTACAATATTAAAAGGACCACTTCAATTTAAAAAAAGAGAGAGAGTTCTAACTTTTGGGGGGAGGGGAAAGGACCTGTTTTTAAATACTGGCTCTGCCTCTTATATAGCCTTGGGAAGATCCTTTCCCCACCTCCCACCCCCTTAAGCCTCTGTTTTGTTCTCGGCAAAAAGAGAGGGCTGGCCTATATGACTTTGAGATTCCTTTGAATCTAGACCTGTGATCTTATGATTTTTAATCACCTTTAAATAGTATGACCTAAATCAGGAAATAATGAAGTACCAGAATGAATAAATTTTATTCTCTATTTTCTGCCCTAGACACAATCTGGGCAATGATAAAGCATCCTTTTCTTTAATGTGAAGGTGATATCATATAGACAAAGTGGGAGATCTACAAAGCACCTCCTCCCACCAAAATTCCCCTTCCATGAGGCCCCACCTCCACACTTTCTTTTCAAATGTGGTGCAGCTGAAAAGTCAAAGGAACTCTATCTCCCCAACAGTAAAGGATTCTCTCCCAGAGCCATTTCAAGGGACAATTTTATAAAACCATAATGGTACCTTTAATATCCAACTGGATTTCCAACATGTAATACAGCTCCCTATACAACACAGTCCATCCCTGTGAGAATCTCAGAAATGCACAGACAGTTATTGGCAAAACTCTCTCACTAAGATTTATGGAACATGGTTACATTGGTATGGTAGAAAAAAGCACCTGGCTTCCACTCAAAAGAATGGGCAGTATATTAGAAAGAACTCTAGATTTGAAGGCAGAAGACCTAGTTCAAATCCCAATTCTGCTTATTATCTGCATTACTTTCCATTTTTGCCTTATTTTTTTTAATCTCCAGTGCTTAACACATTGCCTAGCACATAGAAATAACAATGTATGCTTGTTGATAGACAGGATCTTTAAAATAAAGGGATTAGACTTGTGTGTACCTTTCTAGTTCCAACATTCACTATCTGTAATCCAACCTGCAGAGATTTAACTCAGAACCAAAATTCAGAAGCATTAGTCAGTGTTATGTGCCTGAATTGGGGGCTTTTCCTTCATGAATTCTTAATCCTTATTGCCACTAAAATATTTAACAATAACAGGGGAAAAAACCCTGTTCCTTATATACAGTATGATTGGCTTTAAGAAAATTTATACCATGCAATTAATAGCCCTCTCCCCCCAAAAAAAGACATTTCACAATAATATCATTTATACATTCTGATTCACACAAAGTCTGTTGTATAATATTACTTACCACATTGCCTGGGTGTGAAAATCTGATGGCTGGTCTGAACTAGCTTTTGGGTACCAAGGGAATTAAGTCCCCTGGAAATAGGTCTCTTTACTGAGCTTATCTTGCTTTACTTCAAGGGCATACATTTTATTTTATTCCTTTGAAACTAATAGTACCATGTAACAACTTTCTCCCAAACTGACATGCTTCTATGCTTCTAAAAATAAAGGGGGTATATACTTCACTGACAGATAGAGATATTACATTTCTGAATTAAAAAAAAAGAGGAAAAGTGTACTTCTAGTATAAATGTTCATTACAAATTATCTGCTTTTCATTTACATTACATTTCATTTACATCCAATCAGAAACAAATCCCCTATAAAGAGCGTACCTCCAAAAGCATTTCCCAAAATTCCATTTGCTTGCAAAATTCTCAAAATAATGTATTTTAGAGTCTGGGACATGATCAGGGTTATCACTGGCAGCACTCAAGTGACCCTAGGGAGATCCATGAAACACTTTTGACTAAAAGATCTGGGCCAAAATCCTATTTGGAGAAAAAACTGCCTCATTTGATAAAATATAGCCTTGCTAGGTGAAGCTCATGCTGGGCAAACAATAGGACCTCCTATGATCCCAAAGGAACTACCTGTCCTAGGATAAAGACCCAAGTAGTCACCCATGTTTAAAATTAACTATTACTCCTTAGAGATAAGAAGTTGGAAAAATGTCAACTGAGTGCCTAAACCTGAAGTTCCAAGATCTAATTTATAATCATCGAATTTAAAGCATAAAAGAAACTTCTACATCACCCAGACTAATCTTTCTAAATTGATTTTAGAAATTTAGGTTCTAATCCTTACTCTACTAATAACTGTGATTTTTGAGATACTTTCCCATTATTAAATTTCAAATTTCCTAATGCTGAGTATGAATTCCCCCTAGCCCCTATTTTGCACTTCCTTTTTTATGATCTAAGACTAAATGTTGTTCTTCAGTCATGTCCAACTCTCCATGACTCCACGGACCATAGAAATGTCATTACTATCCATGAGGTTTTCTTGGCAAGGATACTGTAATAATGTGTCATTTCCTTCTCCAGTGGATTAAGGCAGTGGTCAAATGACCTGTCCAGCATCATATGCAGTAAGAGTCTGAGGCTGGGTTTCAGGTCTTCTGATTCTAGGTTCAGTACTCTATCCATTAGG
This sequence comes from Myrmecobius fasciatus, assembly GCA_023553655.1. Taxonomy (NCBI): domain Eukaryota; kingdom Metazoa; phylum Chordata; class Mammalia; order Dasyuromorphia; family Myrmecobiidae; genus Myrmecobius; species Myrmecobius fasciatus. The sequence continues at coordinate 86,915 of JAJPUD010007728.1, forward strand.
CCAGCAGCTGCCTCTAAGACTAAAAAATGCTATGTTAGAAAAGTGTCTCAGGAATATTGATTAACTCCAATCAATAAGAACTTATTAAGCACCTGCTATATACTAGGGACAATGCTAGATTCTATGAAGAGAAAAGAAAAAAAAATTAAAATAATCCCTGACCTCAAGGAGTTTCTATTCTCTCAAAGGAAGCAATATGTACATATTATATATAAATCCAAAATAAATATGAGTATAGAGGAGAAGAATCAGGAAACACCATGTAAAATGTGACACAATTCTAGGCTGTTGCCCATTTTATGTCAAGCTCATGGATAAGAGTTTGGACAGTTTGCTTTTCAAATTTTCATTTAACTTAGAGGTAGATGAATTATTGATCACTGGTTGACACAGTGATCTTAACAAGTCAGAGCACTAACTTAAGTAAAGTCAATAAAATAAAATTTTACAGGTGCCAAAATATAAAGTCTTGCAACTTAGATAAAAAAAATAAATTTTTTCTGAAAAATGTCTAATGCTTCTAGAGACTTGCAACCTCATTACAAATCCAAAATATTCTACAGCAGTCAAATAAATAAATTCAAAGGCAGCATATTAACAGAGGAATAGATTCTGGTTCTAAAGAAATAACAGACAGCCCCTTTATAACTCTACCTTTGATCACACCATGATTACAGTATTGTGTTAAATTCTAAGTGCCATTTTAGGAAGAACATTGATAATCTGGAGAAAGTCTTAAGAAAGACAATCATAATACTGAAGAATCTCCAAACAAAGGATGAGGATAAACTTGGGATGTTTATTCTAGTAAGAAAAAACTAAGGACATGAGTTGTTTTCACATAAAGGATTGTCATAAACAACAAGGATTCAGCTTCTTACAACTGGTCTCAAAGAGTCTCAAGTTACAGAAAATTACAAAAAAAAAAATTTTAAGCTTGATGTAAAGATAAAACTTGCTAATACTTAGAACTATCCCACAGGATAATAAACAGCCTCAGTTGATAATGGGTTCCCCTTCAGTGAAGGTCTTCTAAAGAAAACAAAAAAGACTGGACGGTCAGATCTTTTATTTTTATTTTTTGGTTAGGCAATTGGGGTTAAGTGACTTGCCTATGGTCACATAATCTAGTAACTGTTAAGTATCTGAAGCCAGATTTGAACTTAACATTTAGCAAAGTTAAATTGAAAAGCCCAAACTTTTATCCATGTCCTTGACATAAAATGGGCAACAGCTTAGAAAGAACTGTGTCACATTTTACATCACATCTTTCCTGATTCTTCTCCTTCGATATTCTTATATTTATATATTATACATAATATGCACATGTTGCAGATGCTCTATCCACTGTACCATCTAGCTAGCCCACTGGTCAGAATTTGTAAGGGAAATTCCTTTTCAAGATTGGAGTAGGTGCCTCTGAAGTTCTATAATTAAGACTTCTTCCTTTTAGAAGCAGTTTGATATTTCTCTTTGTAAGGGGTAGGGAATTTAAACAGAAAGAAGCCCAGTTTTGAGTTTAAATCTACTTCTGCAACCTATGTGACCTTGGTCAAATCAATCTCCTTCTCAGGGATTCAGTTTCCTCCTTTAAAAAATGTGAAGCTTATATTTATGAAGGGATTGATCAATGAAAATTACCACATAAAACTGACCATATTTTACAGTAGAGAAAATGAAGGACCAAGAAAAGCAAGTATCTCAGGGATTCAATTTCCTCCTTTGAAAACTGTGAAGGCTATATTTACAAAAGAATTGGTTGATCAATGAAAATTATTACAGGAAAATGACTATATTTTACGGAAGAAAAAATGAAGGATCAAGAAATGGAATTAACTTTGTTAAAGGCACATAGTGACAAATGTCAGGTTTGAAATTAGGTCCTGTGACTCAAAATGTTATGACCAGGCTGTCTAGGTGGTCTCTGAGGCTATAGATAGATACAGCTCTAAATTTGGCAAGTGTGTAAACTATACCTTCCCTGATTAGCCTCTCCAAATATTCCTTTATTCTTAGTCCTGGCCCACTGCTTATATTTACATATTAAACAGTATGGTTTATAAAACTGATTCAGCTAGAGAAATCCATCCATTGTCTCTCCTCCTCCCCCCATTAGCATTCCTTTCATGTAAGGACTCTGTTTTCTACTTCCTTTGTTCTCCCTCCTCTCACCTCTCCCTCCTTCCAATCTCCCAGCACCTAGTTTTGAGCTGTACACACAGTTAATACCCAATAACTGTTTCTCCAGTTAAGTCTTAATACCAAAATGACTCTCAAATATCTATTTCCAACTTGAACTTTTTTCCTATTTTTCTAATTGCTTACTGGTTATATGCAACTGGTCTTGCACTCTAAGCTAGCTTCCCTCATTTCTGTTACTGGAACCTCTATTCCCGCAATCACCTAGACTTTGAAATCTGAATCTATCTTTTCAGTCTTCCACGCTGTCACTAAATCCTATAAACTCCACTCAGAAAACATCTCACATCTTTTCTACTATTCATCTCCTTAACCACCCTGCTAGTCCAAAACCTCACTAATTATTGGGTGGAAAAGTCCAATTGATGGGCTGCCTCTACTCTCTTCTCCAATCCAGTCCCACCTAGTATACAGCCAGATCAGTGTCTCTAAAGTACAAATCTGATATGACTTCACTGATCGAACATTCACAGGTTTGCCACAGCCCATCAAATAAAAGTCCAAAGCCTGATATTCACGTAGTACAATCTGACTTCAATCTACCTTTCCAGCAATCCTTTTCACTATTCCAAATCAGATCGAAGGACTAAGGTGTAATAATGGAGATTTGGTGTTTAACTTCAGTCTCTGTCACGTAACTGGAAGGGTGACCCCTACACATTACTCAACCTCTCAGTTCTCCTTGGCAACACTCTAAGACTCCAAACTGCATCTACATTCCTTATCAAGAGGCTCTCTACACACAGGTCTGAAAAAATAAACTCACCTAATTTGCTCCAACCAACTATGCTCCAACCAGATTGGCCTACTTTACCCCCAAAAATCTGGTAGACACCTCAACACCCCCCTAAATTTGCTCTCTATTGTCTACAATCCACCTTCTTAAATTATGGCTCAGAGACCTCATAGGAATCTGGGCAGGAGTCACAAAACTATGATTTATTATCACTAAATGTTTGATTTATACACCTATTTTATTTATATACCTATAAGCCCTGGATCATGTAAAAATTTCTCAGGCAAAAAGGGATCATGAATAGGAAAAGTTTAAGAAGCTGTTCAAAAGTGAATAGAATCTTCTCTCTCCCACATCCATAACTCCCGACCTAATTATCAGCCTCTAAAGGGGACCACCAAGCCCATCTCAACAAAACCCGCCTGATTTTCCTTCCTTAGGAAAGGAAAAGTGTTTTGCATCTTATCTGTGAACATTCTACACAGCCAGTAGGTCTTATCTCTACTCCTTCTCCGCCTTTTTAGGGTGATAGTAAGCTAACGAAGGCAGGAACTGAGCTTTATCTTTATAGCTCCCACAGCATCTGGAAGACTAAATTAGACACTTTAGGTTCTCATATGCTTATCTTCCTTCCACCCAGCCTTCATCCCCAATCTTTGTCCAATGAAATCTTAGCCTCTCTTTCAAGGCCCATCCCCCAAAACAACCTCCCTTCCCAAAAGCTTTCCAAGATAGTCCCTCCAGCTATTACAAATGCTCTCTCTTCTGAATCTCCCAGTACTCTGGCTATGCCAATCTGGTATATAATTCAATGATTCCCAGATTAGTTTTCCTTACTAGACTGTAAACACCCGGAGAGCACAAACTCTGCCAGTTATAGAAGAAGGAAGCCTGGAGATCACCCCACACAAAAAGCCATGTTAAACTCCAAGAAGCTGGATCCCTGAGAAAGGAAGTAACTCATCCAGTCAAAGTATTAAGTAGTGGAGCTAAAATTCAAACCCAAGCTTTCTGACTCATCTTTCCATCCCCTGTCCCACTTCCAGCTCCAAACCCTACCTCCCACAACGTTTAACAAAGACTTTGGTATGTTTAATTTTTTAAAAAATTGTTTGAATGAATGACTCCCGATGAACTGTCAGTTTCCCAAAGATCTCGGATGTGTACAAAACGGGACAGCCTATCAGGTGCCGTTAGGTTTTCCTGCCAACTCCTCCGTGTTCAGTAAATTCAGTTTGCAGCGCTCCAGCTGCCTTAGACTTGAGGCTCAAACAAATACAATATACACTTTCCAAAAACCCGACTGGTTAGAGAAAGTTTTAACCCCACTGGGGTGAGGGATGAGGGAAATGGCCTTTCAAAATTAAAAGTGGATGCAAGTTGGGGCGGGTTATCTCCTCTTCCCCCTCCCCCTTTAAATCTAACGGAAGAAATCAAAATACGTCGGAGCCAAGGGGCTCTAGCCCTACCAATAGCGCTCGGCTCTCCAGTCCAAACCTCGGCATTAAACAGGAAATGTAGGAAGCCAGGGGGCTGTCTTCGGGAACAGCGGAGGAACGGTGCAGGTCCGCTCGCTGCTTTCGCCCTGCCAGCCGGCTCTCAGTTCAGACTCCAGTAAAGAAACAAGCAAACCTTTCGAGTTCAACCCCCTTAGCGCTGCAGAGGAATAAACTGAGGGTCCTAGTGAGGGGAGGGGGAAGAACTTGCCCAAAATCGAGAACTAGGAATGGTACAGACTCACTGGAACCCTCAGCTCCAGCTTCCCAGGCCGGCGCTCGCTCTCCGTGGTAGGGACCACGGGCAGAGGACCGATGGGCAGAAGACTAGCGGCCTTTACCTAGCGAGGTCCAACCCCCTCCCAGAGCCAGCGGGTCGGCGAAATCCACCTTCCCCGCCCCCAACACACACGCGCGCGCGCGCACATACATACACACACGTTGACAGACATACGCATGCATACACTCCACCATGAGGGCAGAAACTGCCCATCCGTTGCTTGACGGATACTCATGTCATCTTCCCAGATTTTTCCATGTGCAGCTTCGGGACACCGGAGGGGGCCGGGAGATGCCCGGGCTGGGGGCGTTAGTAAAGAGAGAAAAAAAGACCTTTTTAAACGCCCTTCCCCCTCCTTTGTTTTCCGGCTGTCCAGTTTACCGGGAACTTCTAGTTAATGACACTTTGCTGGAGGCCCTAAGGCAAACCCGGCTTTCAGAAACAAGTTCTTTTTTTTTTTTCCTTTCTTTTTTTCCTATTAAAAGAAAGAGAAAAAAAAAAAAAAAAAGCAACCCCGGGTCTCTCTGGAGGCAGCTCCCCAGCTCGCGCCCCGGAGCGCGCGCGCACACCGTACAACACACACGCACACGCACCCACATCCACATCCACACACCCTATCCCGGTTAAGGCAAACTGCTCCAGTCCGAGGAGCGGGGTGTTTCCCAGCGGGAGCCGTCGGGACAGGGGCCAGAGGCGAACCCGGTGGAGTAAGCCCACCCGACCAGGAGGGGCAGGCAGGGCAGGGCTGTGCAGGGCAGGAGAGGGAGTCCTGAGCGCTTACCTCAACAGCCCCGGGTCCTTTCCGCAGGTAGCGAGCGGAGCCTCAGGGATTCCGATTTCCTAGGACCCAGTCGCCGCAACAATGGGGAGGAGGGAAGGGGAGGGGAGGGGGCGGGGGCACCGGGAGCCTCTGGGCTGGCCTGGCCTCAGAGGAGGAGGAGAGAGAAAGGAGAAGGAGGAGCTGGCGGCGGCCGGAGCGGGAGGGGTGGAGTGGGGAGGGGGAGTGTTGGAGAGAGGGACAGGAGTAGGGGGAGGGCAGAAAGCAGGAGGAGAGGGAGGTGGGAGATAGAGAGGAAAGGAAAGGAGATGAGGGCGAGAAAGAGAGGAGAGGAAGGGGTGGGGGAGGGGAAAAGTGAAGAAGGAAAGGGTGGGAGAGAGAAAAGGAGAAGGAGGAGGGGAAGGAGGAAGGGGGCGGAAGGGAAAAAAAGAGGAGGAGAAAAAGGAAAGGGGGTAGAGGGAGGGAAAGGAAAGGAAAAGGAAATCTGCGCAGGCGCGTTCTCCCCGCAGCTTTCTCTTGCGCCCCCCTACCCACCCAGCTCCGGCCCCCAAATGGATCGTTTGCGGCGCTCCGGGTCCGGTCGAATAAGGACAGCCCAGAGGACCAATGGGACCCTCGACGGTGGGCAATACTTAGGAGAAGTCAGGGAGGGGTCAGGGTGAAACAAAGGAGGGATGTCCTGGGATGGAGGTTTAGGGGACAGGTTAACTCTCCCCCTTGCCCCCCAACACACCCACACATGCACACTACCTCAGCTTCCAGGGGGGGCAGCCAGCCAACTGTTCGGCCGCCCAGCCCACAGATCCTCAGGAAAAGCTTCCAGCCAAGGTTCTGCCTCTTAGCTCTTCAGCTGTGCCCCAGGGGCAGAAGTCAGCACCCCAACCCTCTGAGGAAAAGGGAGTTCACGGTGATGGCTCTGGCTGGAGTTAACGTCCGGGAATGAACGGAAAGCTGCTTTGCCTGCTCCTGGGTTCTAGCAAGAGTAGTGTCATGTTTCTCAGAATCGTGGAAATTTTTAGAGATCATCTTAGTCCAATTCTTTCACAGATAGAAAAACTATGGGTTTAGAAAGATAGTGAAATGACTTGATTAAGATCATCTAGCAAGTTAATGGAAGAACTAGAATTTGATCCCCAGCTTTACAGCTAAAAGGAACTTTAGAAGCCTGCTTCATAGCATCCTAGTTTTAAAGTTAAGGAAACTGGGGGCCCAGAGAAAAGAAGTGGTTGCACAGCTGGTAAATGCCTTGAGAAAGGATGATTCCCCTGACTCCCACGTCCAGTGCTTTATCCAGTATACTGAAAATGGCAGAGCTGATATTTGAACCCAGGTTGATTAACTTCAAATATGACACACCTTCCATTACATAGTAACTGTCTCGATTTGATTCGTTTTGGAGATGCTAGGGATTAGGGGGATGAATAACATTTGGGGGGGAAAAACTTCAGCTCTACCCAGATTTAGCTACTAGACTACTTTCTGAACATATTCATATTTCTAATAAGTAAGGACATAATCTCTGTCACAAAAGACCATCTAATCTTTTGACTAGATTTTCCACAAGCTGGCTTATCCAACTTCTGTTTAAAGATCTCTAGCAGAAACACAGCACATCCCTAGATAGTTCATTCTGCTTTGGGGACATTTCTTGGATTTGTCTGGAGTCAGAGGCTAGTCACAGCTGGGCTTTTAGTCTCAAGTATTCTGGGTAAATCCGGTGCACTTACCACCACATCTCAAGCACCTCTCCTGTTTCTCAATGGGTCACTTGAGAAATAAAATTAATTATGGTGCTATTTATGTTTAGGCTTGAGCTCCATTTCCATGACAGCTTTGCCATGCTCCAAATTATAGACAGGTACAGATTGGGCATATGGGAGGGATGCACTAGGAGGAAAATCTGTAGAAAATAGTACACTGGGTTTACGGCATACAGGGAGTTCACATGAGGTAATGAAAGCCTGCAAAGTTCTCTCTCCTTGATCTCACAGAATTATAAGATATCAAAGCTGGAAGCAGTCATAGGGGACCAAAGAATGTAGAATGCAGAAGTTTGAAGGTACGGACATTAGACCATAGGATATCAGAAAAGGAGACCTTAGAATATTTGAATTGTAAAGGACTTGAGAACAGTCAGAACCAAAATGGGTCTTGGAAATCATTCCATCTAGTCTTTTTTATTGATGAGGAAACTGAGTTCCATAGAGAAAAAGGAGATTGCCCAAACCATTCCAATACTTCCCTCCCTACTTTTCTCTCATGCATTTTGAGACAGTACAATGAAGATCAATTCCAATGTTTGTGTTAAATGCCTATTACATGCAGTGCTTTGTGCTACAGTTCACTGCAGATAATTATAACATCTATTTCTTTATCTTTTTAAAGTTTCCATAGTACATTTACAATACTCCTTGAGGTAGATGATAGGAATATTAGAAACTTATAATAGAAGTTAGGACCAGAAGGATTTATAGAAATCATTTAGTCTAATCATTTTACACATGGGGAAACTGAGTTCCAAAGATATGAAGTGACTTTCCCAAATCCAATATGACTGATCTCGTGATTCAGTGTTTTCAGATACCTTGTGTTGTTCTTGCTTTTACAATTCGGAATGTTTCAGTTCAATGCAACAGCATTTATTTGGGGGCTTCTGGGTATTGGGTACTGGAGGATATTTGTTGTTCAATCATTGAGTCATGTCTGATACTTTGTGACCACATGCAGAATATCACGCCAGATCCTTTTATCCTCTACTGTCTCCCAAAGTCTGTCCAAGTTCTGCTCATTATTTCCATGACACTATTTATCCATCTCATCCTCT